>JARYHS010009186.1:268373727-268425730 GCA_031002005.1 Vandiemenella viatica
TTTTCGCGGATGCTTAGCGTAACGAAACTGTTGTTAAACCTCGATTTGACAGTAATATCTCTGGCCTTTATATCTCGCCAACGAAGCCTGGGGCGTGATATCAGCCTTGCGGAGACGATGACGCGCTTAGCCTTTTATTAGTATCGATGGTAGCGAAACGCAGTAGTCGTCAACTGTGGGTGTAGCATTTCTTCACATTATAATATCTTTGTTACGTATCAAGATTTTACTTTCGTGTTTTGAGTAGCCTACCTACAAATCTTCACTTCGGTGTTTAACAAAAACTCAAGAGAGTAACCAGCTCTCAGGAACAGGCGATTTGTAAAAGTCATTAAGAACTCAGAACGCATACCATTATCAGGATTCGAGCAAAGTTATGATGAAGCTAGTTACTTCTGCAAAGTTAAGAACCGGGTATATAAAAGGGAGTGATTTGCAGTAGTTGTCTTCTGATTTTTAGCCTTTTCGACGTTGAGTTCATTGGTGGACTGGGGGAATGAACGAGAAGGAAGTCAACCATGGCCTTTTGAAGGAACCCTTCCGACATTCGCCTGGAGTGATTTCTGGAAGCCACAGTAAACAGAAATCTGACCTGTCGGATGGTTATTTTAACCCAGGCCCAAGCGTAGCGTGCTGGTGTCTCAGTTGGTGGTAATGTCGGCAAAATACAGAGAAGGGCCGCTCGCTTTGTGACCGCTTGTTATAGCTTTTACTACAGGTGCTGAGCTGAGTATGCGATTGACTGGCAGAGCGGCAAGTAGAGTCGGATCACATTTATTATTGAATATTCGAAAACGTATCTTCATTTTCGACTTCCTACGACGTCATGCCACATTCCAGGAGTACTGTCTCGGGAAGATGAACTGGGGTTGATTCCCGTTGTTTCCCAGTGTATGTTAGTGTGTGTCACTCACATTCTAAGATCCACAGCCTCAGCTCTGTCATACTCTGTTGCTGTATATTGCTGCCCTTCCTGGATCAATAGTGCCCACACAAAGAAGATAGATGTGCAGCTCAATCAGGCAATGAGAATAATTACGGGATGTATTCACAGTACGAACACCATATGGCTTCCAGTGCTATGCAACATCTCACCCCAAGCACTAAGATCAGAAGCTCTCTTAATAATCTGGAAAAATATCCTGAAGAACCCTCAGGTGCCTATACATCAAGACATGATTCAAGCAAAACATCAACGCTTGAAATCAAGAAAACCACCATGGCGCACAGCAATCAACCTTACAGAGTCCTCTTTTAACACCAATAAGCTGTGGACAACTCAGTGGGAGCAGTCATCAGTAGCCAATAAAAATCTAGTTGAGGACCCCTCAGTAAGGTTACAAGGTTTCGATCTCCCCAGGCGGCAGCGGAGAATCATCAATCGGATTCGAACAGGACAAGGCAGATGCGCCTACTTATTATACAAATGGGGCTGGGTAGATCCTGCAAATTGTGACTGTGGAGCCACCTTACAGACAATCAATCACATCGTTTCTGACTGTCCTCTTCGGGCCTACAAGGGAACAATGGCGGAATTACATGATGCGTCGATCAGTGCAGTTGACTGGATTAAAACATTAGATCTCGAGATATGAAATTGTAAAAGCTTGTGATATGTACATTTCCTGTTGTGTACCTTGTTAATCATACGATAAATAAATAAATAAATACTGAAGATGTTGGTGACTCTGATAGTATGTGTAGAGTATAGTTTTTTGTGTTGTTTGAATTGAGAGAGAAAGAAGAAGAGGGTTAAACACGGTGCCGCCCAAATCACGACTATTGAGATGGACACCAACGAGGCCGCCAGGCTTAATCTCCCATCAGTTGGACGAAACACCATCACGCCCTTACTCCATACGCACTGCGGAGAGGTTTAGATTTAACTCGTGACTTTGGTGTACAGTCTGGTGATTAGGAACTGTGTACCCTGCCGGCCAAGTTCTTATGATGAAAATTTCTTCCACCACCACGGTGCCGAAACAAACCGAGCCAAGTGGGCGAGATGATTTACGACTGTGGAGAAACATGTCTGCCACTAACATATTATCGCGTTAATAACATGAGCAATAAAATGAGGGAAATAAGATGGCGCACTGATGCTTATGTGTATTTTTTCTTCCCTCGTGCGATTCGGTAGTGGAATGGACAGGCGAGTGATTAATTTTGGCGCAAAACACACTGAGCATCCACAATTTTGTGAATTCCTTATACGATTTTTATTTTCCCCTCGTGCCATTTGAGAGCAGAGATTAATTTTGGTGCAAAGCACAGTAAGTCACCTGCATATTGGGAACTTCAGAGTACATATGTAAATTTACAGTTGTAGATGTATATAATGACCAAAAAATACTATTGTGGAGTCTCGTTTACAAGCATTTAACGACAAGAGGAATCTCTTTTTTGTTGCTTGCGGCAGGTCTTTTAGAACTATTACGAAAGGCACTAATGCAAAGCAGCCTGTTCGTTACTGCATTAACAAGTTATTCCTGACTGCTTCCAAGACTCCCGCAGGGCGCGTAAGGTGACCAGAGTCGATTGTCTGCGGAGTGAGTGACCTGCCATCTACCGGTAGCCCGTGGCGTGACCGCAATACCCACTTCACTTCTCTCGCCTCCCTGTCGTGTCCGCGGGGAGCTGTTTCCGATCCGAGTGTCGCAGGTAACACTTCTGCCCGCCGTTACCACGTGCTCCAAGCGTGGGCAGTGGTAGCACCGGGGGACGTGGCGGCCGCGATATTACCGACCGATCACTCGGCAGGCGCGATCGATGGCGCTGCGGTGGCGCCGTATTTGATCAGCGGCGGCGCCTCCCTCCCCACACCACCTCCCACCCCCGTCCCCAACAGCTGACGGCGACACGGTCCGGAGACACTTGCCCCTACACGCCCTCACTCGGAAAAACACCGGAAACCGTTCAGTCCCCTCTGTACTACACGTCATGAAACTGATGTTCTCCAAGGCAACAGATGCGTCTAAAAGTTGCACACCGGTTCAAATTACTAGGGGAAGAAAATAAAATCGACTTGAAATATCAAGTAGATGGAATATTAGTTTTTTGGTGGCTATATGTGCCATTGCTCCAAAAAATCCCTAGCACGCCTGGAACATCAGTGCTACGGGAGGTTTTTTTATTTAATTTAATTTAATTCAATTTCGATAAAGCGCACACACTGGTTCTAACTTCCATAGAAATCCATTTCTATAACCATTTCTTGTACCCTCCTTCGAATTTTTATTTCAAATACTTTCAGAGCATTTTGATAAATTATTCATCATCTCTCCTTGTAATTTATTCCAATCCCTGAATTCACTTACCTAAGAAATTAAATTTTCCAACCCTCCTACACCAGAAATCTATCCATGATCATCTCTTCCCTCCCACGCACCACCCTTAATTCTTCCGCCAGTTTCATTCCACCCTCCATCACCAATATATGCCTTATAGGCTCCTAGCACTATCTTCGTCCGATTTCTGTATTCGAATAATTCTCATTTTCCTTTGTTAATTAGATTTGTTTGGTTACATTGCATACCTGACAAATTTTCATGAAAATTGGTGACCCCCTGACGGATGGCTCAACGTAATCAAATGGTCAAAGATGGTATACAGTAAACCGAGTGAATGAGCAACTTGACAGCACGAAAGATTTGAACTTTAAATATGGTGCGTTGTATTTTACATTCACGAAAGGAATATTTTTATTAGTATTACAAGTTAATATAATAAATATTAGTTATTGTGGAAAGTTTTAATTGTTATTAATAAAAAACTAATTATTATCAAATTACGGGAGAATCGTTATTATTATTGAATTGATTACAAATTTTTATAATAAAATTCTTTCGTTGGATATAGTTACAAAGTAAGAATGATATCTTGTATTTTAGTTTATCTAACACTAGTGGCAGCCTATATGGTATGAGCAACAATTAAATTGTATTAAAAAAATTATTTTCATCTAAAGCTATGTGCATGGAGCCATATTTAAGTTCTAAGCGTTTAATGAAATTAAAATTTGCTTCTGTAGCAGAAGTGAAAAATAGTTAATGAAATTCAGTTAATTATGGGTGTGTGTAACTATTCATATTGCAAATTAATAAATAGAATAGCTGCAGAAATGACAATATTGTGACAGTTCCTTATAAAAAATAAAATAAAAAAAACTAATATAAATTTTGTATACCACTTTAAAAACTGTTTAAAATTGTAAATAGATGTTAAACGCAATGTCCAAACTGTCAAAAGAATTGAGCAGGTTGATGAAAGACTTTGAAGTCTAACAAGATTGAACATGTTTTCTGTAAATTCGAAACAGTGCAAAATGGCGACCGTTAATTAATTAAGTAAATATTTGTGACTGAAATCAGTTGTCGATATAAAGTTGAAACACAAGTACAATTAGGCCTGTATTGAGATATAAATGAGCATAACTTATAAGGAAAAACCGAATATACGTTATGATTGAATGTGATAAATTCTTCTGTGTGTGGAGTTCTTGTAAGTCAGATATCATATCGCTGAACCACAGATTGATGTTGTCGGCGCCGGATCTGCAGAGCAAGCTCTTTGGAAGTTTGTAACAGTAAAGTAATAGCAATGTATGGTGACATAAGTCTGATAGAAGTGTGATAAAGATATAAAAACGATTATAAAAACAATAAGAAATGTTAATCTGAATGTAGACGAAAGAAATAATTGTTCAACAACAAAATAATTTAAATATTAAAATGAATGTAGATAAAAAAATAAGTGATTATTTCTTTTCAACGAGAAGTCTAAACTATTTTAATTCATGTAAGTACATATTTTTTTGGTCCTTTTTAACAACCATGTCGTAGCCTTCTTAACCTATAACAGCAATCCTGCCTGGTGCAGGGGACCTACAGTTTATCGTGGAATCCGAACCAAAGAAGTGTTCTGGCGTACTTCGCATTACACAGCAAGCTGTGCCAGAGGGGAAGGTCGGGTTAACGGCCTATGAAAATCCAATCCCCGCAGAGACAGGGATACGAACCAGGGACCTTTCGACCTTATAAGTAACACCTCATATCTGGTGGATATTTAAAATCAATATGAATAATTCTTGTCTAAATAGTTTTTTTTATGCGTAGGGAAGCAGTTTTGTCTTTGGTGAACGAATAACGGCAGTGATCGCAGAATGTCAAGTCAGAGATGGCATGAGTTTGTTGAACTGATTGAAAGAAACTAATAAGACCAGTATTATTCATGATAGATGTTAAGAAGAAGGAAATGTTGGTTTAATTCTTTGTTGTAATATTTTCTTGCCGTTTTAACATCACTCCGTTGCAAAACGTCGCATAAAATTAACAGATACAAAAATTTTATCCGAAATGCAGTACTATAAGGCTCACCATCTTGGAATCGATATAAACAGTCGGAGATAATCGATTGGTTCAGTTGTAAACAAATGCACAGTTTGTCTCTGGTTTGCGACATGGGCTGCCGCAAAACGAATTTCCCGTAAACTTTTTACTCTTGGTCCAGGCCGAATTTCAACCTAACCATGATCACTATGACAAAATGAACCTATTTAAATTGATTTAATCCCTGTACCGATAATTTTTGAGTCATTTTTACAGTGCTGCTAATATTTCGCGGTTGCGGAGCATTCGATATTTCGGCATTTTTAATTTAATTCGTGGCGACTTTTCCGGAAAAGGAGAGTGTACAACGTGAAGAGGACACTATAAGGAAGCAGTAGTTAATCCAAATTTCAACAGGTCAGTAACAGTTTTTCACTGGTGGAGAATGTCCCACCCCACCCGAAATTTATATGTACTTTTAATTTATGAAGTGAATGTATAAACTGTCGAAACTAGGGAGAATGTGGATTAAGATAAATAAATATTGTAATAAAAGAAGCAGAAGCATTTGAGTACTGATGGAAAGGAAAGTACCTATTTAAATATTATTATACTCTATTTGTGTAAACGATTATGTACGAGATAAATTTTCAAGATTTTATTTTAGATTTTTAAAATAGTATAATATTGTATGCTGTGGCTCAGTTCGTAGGACATGTAACATTTCAAAATACAAGAGCCTAATTGCGATAAAGGAATAATAAAACAATAATCTCCACTCAGACACCATAACCACTGAGTTTCAACACCGCTACCAAAGCCTAGATGGTACAAAGTCAAAATCAGCAGTAAAGAGAATCTAATAATATTTGGAATAAAAAAACGTGGTTAAGGCGATTGCTTTCAAAAGTTCACTGCTCCGGTCCCGAGTTCTAATCCCGGTGGGTGCAGGAATTTTTGGGGGTTGTGTTTGATTATATATATGGGCTACGGCAGGTCGACCCGTGGTTCGGAATCCAGGCAGTTCTATTATTACTGTGGGGCCACAATCTGACGATGAATTATTGTAGAACTCGACGAAACAAATCGAAAATAAGGATTTTTTTTTAGATATCTCGCATGGTTTTAGAGATATAACATGTTAAAGATCAGTTATAGGTATAGTTCCTTCTGCTTTTCTGCTTTTGGTGATGTTTCTTTTGGTCCAGGAATAATTCAATCTAACAACAACCAATAGGAAGAAAATAAAACACCTACACTGCATTTCCACCGTGTAGATACAGTGGTTTTGGCGATTTTTTTCTGTTTCAGGGCGGATCTCACCCTACCCTCCTCAATTTTTAGATACAATATCGCGAGAACTAAGCGAGATATCAGAAAAATTATTCTTTATTTTCAATTTGTCTCATCGAATTACATACGAATTCATCATCAAATTTGGCGAAATTTTTCTTCTCGTCCAGGCCGCATTTCAACCTAACCACGTCAATTTTCAGATACAATATCTCGAAAACTAAGCGAGATATCAATAAAATTTATTCTTTATTTTCGATTTGTCTCGTTGTGTTACATAAGAATCCAAATCTCGGCTCCACGGTTATCATAGAATTCCCGGATTCTACATTAAACCATAGGTTCGAGAGGAAAGGAACTGGCCGCCCTACCTCTGACACAATGGAGTAGTATGCCTTCTTGGGGAGGGTCCAATTAATTTTCGGGTTGTGGACTAAGTTAGTTTTTTTTAGAAAAAATAAAGTGGGAACGAGACTTTTTTTCCTTATGGTTTTACGCCTCATCGACGTCGAGGAGGGAATGGGGGAAGGAACGGGAAGAAATTCGGCCATGGACTATTGCAGGAAGCATCCCGGCATTCGCCTGGAGTGATTTGGAGAAACCATGGAAAATCCAAATCTGAATGCCTTGACGGGGATTCGAACCCACGACCTTCCGAATGCGAGGCCAGAGCTTTACCACTTAGCCACCACGCTCGTTGGAAAGAAACCGATAAAGCACTCATAAAGAGATGGAGAGTGAGTGAGGCTATTACGGTGAGAGTGCGGGTCTTGACAGATGCTGCTGTGGCGTTAATAGTTCTCTCTCTCTCTCTCTCTCTCTCTCTTCCCCCTGGTTGCTCAGGTGTGGGGGGGGGGGGGATGGGGGGAGAGACCAATCCGTCAGTCGCAACTCGCATTAAAGTTGTGCCCGGGGCTGGCAGACATTATTCACAGCAAATTCGTTGTGACGGCCCGGCCCAGCCCAGCCCGAGGCGGAGTTTCTGAACGCAACAAACTCGCCGGCAAGTTGGCAGCACTGCCGCGCCGGATTCATGAGGCAAACACAGCTCTCGCCGCGGTGACATTTATACACTGCCGGGGGAGAGGCATTCACTACACCATTACGATTAAGACGGTTAATAGCGTTGTGTACACTTACAACCACTCTCAGGCTCACAAACATAATACTCTACGAGATTGTTATACGCAAAATTAACTGAATCGATAAATGCAGAAAGGGAACATGCGAATTTTCTTGACTATTTTCTTTTTAACTCATCTTTGAACTTAGCCCTTTCGTTCTCTGCAGAAATCCACGTAGAAACATGTAAATAACATCTTTCTCATCCCAAATCACCACAAAACGTAAGGCTCAGTAACTTCCCATATGGACGTAATATACTTTTTTGTCATGTCCCTAAAACTTGTGAAACTAGACGTGTTTCCTTTCTGCATTTAGTGATTCATTACTGAAGTTGTTTACCAAAATAAAATTTGTAATTTACACTGACTTTATCTCGTCGCAGCAATTTTTTTTTTTCTTTTTGGTCCCCAGTCTCTTTTATTCAGTCCTCTATATCTTCCTATTACCTCTTCATCTCAACATCCGCCTGATTTTGCTAAATTCAGTTGTAAAAATTATTGTTTATTGTTATTCTCTTTATTTGTCTTTGGAACATATACTTGTTTTTACTATGATTATGACTCAAATTGTATGTATGTGCATTAACCATGACATGTTTCACATCCCAGAGGTCCTTCCTCAGCAGGGATCCATGAAACAAGATTGATAAATAAATAAAATTAATATATAACATAAAATAACATACGTCTTTAGTTAATTGAAGAAAGAGAACAGGTCCACTTCTTGTATCATCTTGGTTATCCGGTTCTTCTCTGAAGAAGGCCACAGCATGATGATAGAAACGTCAGGATTTAATAATTCGACGGGCTTCCACCTGGAGAGCTAAGATTATACGTACAGTGACAACGGAAGCTTTCGCAATCATTTGATGTCCACTTCTTGACGAAAACCGTTTTTTTTTCTTCTGAAAACTCATCTTTGAACATAGCCCTTTCGTTCTCTGCAGAAATCCACGTAAATACATTTAAATTATATGCTTCTCAGCCCGAATCACCACAAAATGTAATACTGAGTAGCCTTCCATATGGACGAAATATAGTTTTTTGTCATTTATCTAAAACTTCTGAAAATGGTCGTTACCTTTCTGCATTTAGCGATTCATTAGTGAAGTTGTTTACTGAAATAAAAATTACACTGACTTTATCTCGTGGCAGCATTTTTTTTTTTTTTATTAGTTTCTAGACTAGTCTTATGCATTCGTTTAAATCTTCCTATAACCTCTTTATGCCAACATACCCCTGACAACATACGTCTTATATTATCTACTTCACATGCCCTAATTATTGTCTGCCTCTACAGTTTGTTAGGTATTTGGTTTTCTTGAAATAATAACTTCGACGAAATCACTTTTTTACTTTGTACTTATTTTCCAAAAGCTTCACTTCACAATAACATAACACACTGGCTTCGGACGATCCAAAGATACTTTGCGTAGACTTACAATTATTCCAGCGATTAAACTACTCTGCGCGGTTAAATAGGCACTTTAGAAACATCCAGAATTGTTCAAAAAATTCCGACCGACGTTTCTCGAATTCTAACAATAGGCCTCCTTTAACAATTAAATCCATATAAAAAACAATCAGAATTGATACAAAATCATTCACAAGTATAACGAAACACGAAAAGATATTTACAAGTATTTATACACAAAATTATTTACGTAAATCAGTCGAAACAGTCTCAAATTGTTCTCCGAACATCAACACTTAGAATCACAAATTTTTAATAAATTTTCATGCATAATACTATCTTTGAACATAGCTACTCTCCATAAAACAATGTTTATTTACACAAATACACAATTAATTACACGGAAAATATATAAAACCATACGTAATCAACTCCCACCTTGCCGTATAGAACTTTTTTTTTTTTTTTTAAACATAAAATCCGTTGGGTCTGGGGGTGTAAGTTCTTTCCTTCAACCGTTCCCTCCATTTCTTAAAAAGTTTCATATAATTAAGCTGTACTTATCAGTTTGGCTATCGTGTAATAATGATTCCTAACCGTCGATATGATGGCTGGACGGTCTCTCGGGGAGTAGCAGCCCACACTGTGCCCGCGCTGTGTCGAGGTCAGCCAGCTGAAGAGACAAACGTCAGCAAGGAGTGCGGACGGCCCAGCGGAGCGCGATATTGCGCTGCCACACAAATCCGCAAACCCGCTGACAGAGCCGCCTGGTGGACGAGACGCAAAGCAGCAGTCCACATGCGACGACACACACAGCACACATCACCCAGTGCCGGAGGAGTCCAGAGATAAACTACATCGAAAACATGGCGACCGATAACATTTGTAGGACAATTTTAAAATTTAATTTAATCTCCTGTGATTAAAAGAAAACTAAAAATTGTCTGCACTGCATGGTACGCGTAGTATAAGTGCCAATATTGTAATAGAATGATCACATTACAATTACATAATCTGTTTGGTGGGGTTATATGCAGCAGCTAACAATTATTGTGTTGTCTGAAATATGCCGTGACACGGGTGGCGGTCAACTATTTTAGCCAGCCTACCTTCCAGGAAATCAGCAAGTACAGAGTGTTAGCATTTTCTCACGAACAATAAAGAACCAAGGAAGTGTCAATAAAATGCAGTTTCCCGAAACTTGAACTCGCGGCCAATAAGGAGGAGTCTGAGTGAGGAGGGGTCGTGTGTGTGTGTGTGTCCGGAACTGGCTGGGCCAGAGACAAGACAATCGCTGCAGGAAAAATGAACGGACGCAACGTGTGAAGGGAGGGGGAGAAGAGTACAAGGGACTCTTTCTGCGCCCGCCGTCGGGGACAGATGTCTGGTTAGCTGCAGTGGCGGCGAGGGGAATCGAGTGAGTGTGCGATGGATTTGAAGTTTTTGAGTTTGATGGCTGATAGGGTGGACGTGTGGTGGAGTGTGCAGTGTGCCTCAGAAGGTAAATTTGAAGTCCGAAAGCTGCTCTCCCACCCAAATAACGACCTTGGCGAGGAAACTACAAATAATAGTCACGATGCCGAACAGTAATGAGTTTTAGCCGGAGCAATAAATTCAAATAACTTCTTGTTCATAACAAAATCAATATCGTGCCTTTGTTTTGTTTTGTAATTTGTTAAATGTCGTAAATATTTGTTTGCTGACAGAAAATGATATGTTCAATTTATGTGTAAATTTAAATGCCTGAAAATGTCCAGGTTAAGGAAGATTTTGTTGAATAGTAATAATTTCATGCATTTTAATTGATTGTGAACCCTTTCTCAATTGGAAATAGTTTTAATAAAATTGATCTAAGATTAAAATTAAATTCATGTGTTTCATAAATTGAGAAGGTACCCAGACCCAGTGAACGCTACATTGTACAACAAGAAACCTCAGTACTGACGGAAGCAAAAGTTCATACTAGCGTATAAAAATGAATTAGTACTAAATTTGCCAAAAGAAACTCAAGTGAAACAATAATAAGTTTTGGAAACTATCATAGATGGTCGAGAACGTGTTGATATTGAACAAAACTTTGGAAGAAGGTAAGTTTCTATTTTCAGGGAATACAAATAGTACTATTAATCCGCGATTCACTAAAAGGCATGGGTACACGCGATATGGCAGGAGGCGTCCACGGGATATTTTGAGGAACCATCCTCGCATTAATCTGGAGCGATCTGGGAAAACCATGGAAAACACAGATCAGGATGGTCGGAGCGGTTTATCGAGATCCACTCCTTTCGATTCTAAGTTTTTCTTCTCGATAAATCCTTCCTACTCCATTCCCTAATCGCTCGTGGAAAAAATGATTGTAGAAAATAAAATGAAATGTATTGAAAAGAATCGAGCTAGTGTATTGTAAATGACGGAACATATACTCAGAAACATGTAGTGATTAAAATATTTGCTTCATATTAGGATAGCAATTTATGATAAACTAGCATTAGCCCGCTCATTTATCGGAGCACGAAACAATGCTTTTGCCTTTTCTTCTTCTAAGCATAAGGATTAGTAAATTTGTATCTCTGTAAACTTTGCGGTAGTTAAATTCCACAATTCCGTTGCACATATCGTTGTGTTCGTCATTGATGTAGTGATTTCTTTAATATTTTCTCTGTGTTGTATCATACTACATTTCATATAAAATAACAACAATTACGTAGTCAATAAACAATATAAACGGATCCATAGGTTGTAGAGTTTGTTTGTGTTGTAACGTTATCTTTGGTTAACAGCTCATATAAAATAACAGTAATTACGTAGTCAATAAACAATATGAACGGATCCATAGGATGTAGAGTTTGTTTGTGCTGTAACATTATCTTTGGTTGACAGCTCATATAAAATAACAGTAATTATGTAGTCAATAAACAATGTAAACAGATCCATAGGTTGTAGAGTTTGTTTGTGCTGTGACGTTATCTTTGGTTAACAGCTCGTAGAGAAGTGTTGATTGGAGATGCAGCGTCATCTTTGGCGCCTATCGATTCTCAGACACTGTAGCGCAGATTTTAAATTAGACCATTAGCTTTCTAAGAGTGAAAAAATCATGGAAATTGGTCCGGTAATTTTTGGATAGCGTGGTAATAAAAGGACTGACAGATTTACAGGTTGATATATACGTAAAGATTAGCTGCCTGTAGTGACAAACTAGCAGTCCATTCGCTGTACTGGACGCTACGAGGGACTTCATTCAAGTGACTGATTTTTTATTATGAAAGGCATTACAATGCGCACGGTTTGACAACTGTTGATAAATTCACAGACTAGCGGATGCAGAGACGCATATCAGTACCCGCATGCGGAGTTACCGTGCCTTTGTTGTCATTGT
The DNA here is from genome assembly GCA_031002005.1 of Vandiemenella viatica. Taxonomy (NCBI): domain Eukaryota; kingdom Metazoa; phylum Arthropoda; class Insecta; order Orthoptera; family Morabidae; genus Vandiemenella; species Vandiemenella viatica. The sequence goes on from JARYHS010009186.1 coordinate 268,386,262, forward strand.
GGATGTGACACATCGCAGTTCCTTCTCCTCGATAGTTCAGCTATGTATTTTTCAGAAAAATTTCCAAACGGCTTAAAACCTTTGGTTTTCTTACAGTTGTGTAACTTAAGATACTTGGAGCGGCCTAAAACTGATTTGCTGTATGTTTTCTACATACATTTCTTGAGATAATCATGGATTATTGCAGACTCTTCCTGTTGCAATACTTTTAATAAAAATCCACCTTGTTTTTAAGTATGCGATGAAAGATGTTAACAATACTACTATGAAAAGTTGTATCTGGGTGAGTGAATAAATAATGTCATTGTTTTTCTGCAACATTTGTCGCTATCAGAAAAACGACAAAATATTTGCTTGCGATATCACATCGGAGTTTAATAAAACGATTTCAAGGGTATTTGGAACGAAAAATATCCGTTTAAATTGTCAAATCGAAATTTTGCAGCAGCACAACTATTGGTGCTAAACAGTTCAGCGCGGCGCTTGTTTATTTGCACACGTCACTCGCAATAAACAGAGATTCTGTTGCTGCCGCTATCGAAATATGTTTTACAGGATCTCTGGTCGGCATCTGCACCGTCATTTGTTCTGAGCTATTATTAACGCATCACGCGCGGAATGGAACATTTGTGACAAAGTAAATTCCTTTCAGTTAAATTGAAACAAAAATTTTTATTGCATGCCCTGAGGAAGCGAATCAAGTTATTATCTCATTCTGAGTACTATCAAAAACACTTTATTCCTCACAAGGCGAAAGCCCTTCAAATATAATTTAAAATATTTAAAATATATCCTATAAATTAATCAGTATGTTTTATTTAATTCTGACATCAGTTTCTTTATTAACTATCGATTTTTTTTAACTTAAACCTTTTCCCAAGTAATACGATGTTTACTAAAATTCCTTTTATTTTTAATTACGATTTTTTTTTAATTTTTTTTTAAAAGAAGAAAGATCTTATTTAAGAAGATAAGCTCTGGAATATTGATATTGTGTAACGTATACAACTTGTATAATATTTAAGCAAACGGAAATAGTCCAAGAGTTATTGAAGGGATATTAAATTACGGTTTCTTTTATATTATTTAAAATGCACGAAAATGCTTCAGTTGGAGTCTCACAACGGTAAGGAACGCGGTTTTGAATCTGGAGGTACCATTCTGAAATAACCCGACGCGATTTCGGGAAACAACCAAAACCGACACCTTGCCTTCCGAACCAGGGTCGAACTCACGTTGATGGATGATATTATCTAGCGTTGATTCTTGAACTTGAGGTACGGAGACCAATAAGTAGTGACTGCAAAACCATCAGTAGGGCGGTAAATATTCTTGCATAAAATCGAGGTTCACATCCTTTCATTGTCGTTCATTACAACTATTATTATTCTGGACCGCGAAGCAACATTACATAACAACGTTTTTTTTTTTTCTGAAATCAAAGGGAACCACAAATTTACCACGTGCAACGCTTAATTTAATTTGATTTAATTTAATTGCGATGGAGTGCTCGCTCTGGTGGCAATTTCCCCAAAATTTTCCCCTTTCCTTTTCCCACCTTGTTTTTTCCTCTGCTAATTTCAACTTTAAATTATTTTGGCATTTTTGGCATATTGTTCATCATTCCACTTGGTAATTGATTCCAATCTTTGATCCCCTTACCTACGAAAGAAAAACTTGGCACAACCTAATACCTGAAATCGAGTGCCGCCAGTGTGTGGTCATCTTTTCCTTTCCATGCCCCTCTTCTCATTCTTGTATCAATATACACTTTCTCGATTAGTATATCAGTAATGCACCTAGAAGGAATCAACTGTATATGGATTAGAATCATTAGAAATTATTTCTCTCTATTGTGAATTGCAGAGTAAAATGTGTTTATATAAGTTAGGATGAATGGGATCCACGCAAGTAGCTACAGGCCACATGTTGAAATGGTTTCGGTTAATGCATATTCCATGGACTCGCAAGCAAAAAAAAAAAAAAAAAAAAAAAAAAAAAAAAAAAAAAAAAAAAAAAAAAAAGTTACATTTTGATGTGAAGTTGGAAAGCTGAAAATTTGAAGTTAAAGCATTCATTTTTCACTATACAGAATTTATGCAAGAATTAAGGGTCGTGTTTACTCACCTCTCGCAGTCAAAATGTTCATTCATGATTTAAGCGTGCTGACGGCATTAAATTACTGCGAGGAAAAGATTTATTTTTTCTTTCTGCTTTCTGACGATGTTAACTAAAATATCTTATACATTTAAACGAGAAATTATATATATAATATATATTTGGCATCCCGGATATGTCTCTAACGATTTGAATGAAATTTCATATTTAGATCAAGCTTTTTTTTCCAAGTTTTTCTAAACAGTTATCTTCCTCGCAAAAAACCATTTTTTTTTTAAAAAAAAGCAGTTCTTGTATATGATATCTCGAAAACGGCTCTAACGCCATCTCGTAGAAGTTTCAGGTACCAATAAGCCTATTGATGTTAGTTAGGTTTCTCTTTGGTTATGACAACAAACTCTTATATCTTTAAACGAACAATTATTGCTTACTAGCTGACTAGTGTGAATATTTCGCACAGTATCATGGTCAGTCACCGAATGGTAATACAATAGTGTGGAAATAAGTAAAAGCAAGTAGGTATATTTATTGATGAGTGTGCTTGATATAAAAATCGCTTAGTTGTAAAAAAAGTCGTTATCATTAAATACCACATGTTTAATTGTAAAACATTCAAAAAATAGATATTGAGTTTGTCAGATGTGATTTTTAAAACTTCTATACTTTACTACTTTGAGAACAATATTGGCAGTTAAAATATGTTTTTTTGTTTGACAGTATATGTGTTTAACACAAACATAAATATTACTGTATTAATGAAATCGCGAAAAAAACTACGTACAGGTGTCCATACGAAAAAACAGGTTCTGGTAAATACAATCCTGCGCTTTGAAGCGTCTTACCTCATGTTTTATTAATGGCCATAGCGACGGTTACTTTTATTGGAAATTGTTTTGTTATCATTTGGAAAGGCACTATTGGATCAGAAGATATGAGGTTAATGCGAGAGATGAGCATAGTTTTATCGGAGTGAATGAATTTAGCACTGACGATGTACTTGTTTAAGTGAATTGCCACTAATCTTGCACCATTCATTAATCCCTGTTTAACATTAGTATTTGTATTTCATTTAATAATAGCATTTTTCTTTAAAACCAATTTATGAGGCAGTAAACCGGACGATCACGAAAATGACTAGCGATATGGATGAAATTTCACATGTTGCTATCGTTTTGCTTTTCAAGTTTGTGACACGATTTTAGAAGAAACGAGCAATTCTTGTATTCGGTATGTCAGAAACGGCTTTAATATCAGCTCCGTGTACCGAAGCTAGCCGGTTCGAGTCCGGCCGAGGGCATGGATGTTTAAGTGTTGTGTGTGTTAATATCGTGTCCGTGCTGTGGTGTCGATACTTAGCAGCAACAATTCAATTGAGAAAATGATACACTGGAAGAGTCATGATGACCACATTGAGCTGGCTGTGTTGCTTCAGCAGCCAAAAACCTTAAAGAAAAACGTTTAACTCTAGTCAAACTTCACGCGAAATCTTGCATACTGAACAGAAATCGAAAGATGCCGAGCGAAGATCTGTCACCCAGGTACTGACACGTTTAATCCGTACATTGACGGCCCAATTGATGTTGGCAACAGTCAGTCGTGACGTTAAATTGTGTGTTGTTTATATATAAATATATAGATATATATATTTGTAACAGCCCTCAAACCTAAAATTAAATGAAATTGTATTTTATGAAGCAATTATAGTAAGCTAGAGTTTGTTTGAATATGATCTGGTAGGTTTGTTTTGCAATTTCCTGTAAATTAGTGTATATAGACTTTGTATTCTGAAAAGAAATTATTTAAAGGCCATTTAATATGTTTAAGAACAGAATTGTGCAAAAGAATTGCTTAAATATTCGTAATTGCAAGTATTAATGCAAGTTACGATGTCTAAAGGACAATTTGTTACAGTTTAAAATGATTTATGTGAATAATTTTGTGTTTAAGTATCTTTAATTTCCATATCTGTTCATTTTGTAATGATGGTAAATGATTATGTATTAATTCTGATTGTTTTTGATATATTTCAATTGTTTAAGTAATTGTTAATGTTCGACAAATATCTGGCCGAAGCTTTTGAAGTGTTCTAGAAATTTTTATGGAGTTTATATAAAGCGACCATCCAAGACAAAGTTAGTTAGTTTTTCGGCAAAGTTTTCACCTACTAAATTTTACGACGGCCAAGAACTGGATGGTCTGTGCAAGGAGTGTTGTATGTGATCTCTGGATTATATGTATTCACGAAAACAGTATCGTTGACGTCGTGTTCTATGCAAATAAAACAAATCTTAAATTGAACTTTTTGGTGGACTGATTATTTATAATAGTAATTAAACCACCAAAAATCTGATAAGTTTCTCCGTTGTATATTATTTTGCAAGTAACCCTAGATACCACAGGATGGACAAGATATGTGCACAAACACACACACACAAAACATACATTAAACACACATGCCCTCGACCGGACTCAAACTGGCGACCATTGGCACGTGGAGCCAGCACTCTAGCTCCTACACTACCGTAACAGGTGAAATTTACTTTCCGGCCGGCTCTACTCCGTTATGGAGTTGATCCGTATTTGACATTACTGCGCGCTGTGACGCAAATATCGATAGTAACGATCAGTGGTTACAAGTCCCGCAAAGCTTTCGTCGCCTTCAACGGCCAAAGACGTTAGTAAGCCAAACAACAAGCAACAAAGCTTCCCCTCGAGACGCAACAGAACCGGGATTTTATCTGCACGCAAATTGGTGCACACACTAACAGCGATATTTACTTCTCACCAGAGGGGCTGCAGCGGTGATTTGTCGCCGTGTTTGGCTGTAAAGAAGCGACTCTTGTTTTCGCCTGCGCCTGGAGACTCGCCAAGTGGGTTGCTACCCTCAACAGCCACCCAACTGACTGAACAAGGACGAGTTGCGACGGAGGGTTCAGGAGGACGCCAGTTCGATACCAGATCAGCTCAAAAAGAATTTATTTTCAGATTTTCTCAAAATCACTCTGGTGAATGCCGGTACTGTTACTCGCTGAATTCTGGCCCTCAAGACTTTCTGGCTACAATGATTACGATTTCGATGAGCTTTAAAATCCTAAAAACTAGGATCTAAGACGATTTATTATTGAATATTACATCAAGATCCTAGCATTGGAGTATTTCAAAAGACATGTGAACGGATACATGAAATCCTATTTATCTATGCTAGTGATGGGTGTAAAATTTCTCAAATAATTAATTATAAATTAATTTAATTGCAATGGAGCACAGGCTCTGGTGGCAATTTCCTTACACCCCCATCTTCCCCCTATCCTGCACCCACCTACATTTGCCTCTACAAATTTTATCTTTAAATTCTTTCAACGTTTTCGGTAAATTATTCATCATTTCTCTTGGAAAACTCATTCCAATCCCTGACACCCTTACCTAAAAAAGAGAATCTTCCCACATCCTTGTGCCTGAAATCGAGTGCAGCTTGTGGTCATGGTCATATTTTCCCTTCCATGCACTACTTTTCATACCTACACCAATATCTTTCCATGCCTTATCGCCAGTATACGCCCTGTACACTCCTATGACCCTCCTCATCCTCCTCCTGTCTTGCAATGAATCCCATTCCAGCTCTTTTATCATATCTGTTACTGATTTGCGTTCTGTGATAATTTCTAGAAACAAATCCAGCAGCCCTTCTTTGCACTTTCTCCAACTCCTGTATTTGATACGCAAAATGAGGGTCCTATACTACACTACCATATTCGAGCAATGGTCTGACCAAAGTTTTGTAACACAATTCCTTTACTTCTCTCGTACATCCCCTCATCACTCTCTTGCACACTTATCCTTTGAAACAAGGAGAAAAATACTGTCTACATTTGGTTGAAAAATTATTTGTATAAATAACACAAGTTGTCTCATAACTTCGAAATACGGCGATAGATAGACACGTTGGATGTGGACGTCAACGTACCGTGTTTCCGTGTAGTGGACTGCCAGCTGAGTGGTTAAAGCGCTTAATTACGAACGCTTCTCCGATTCAAATATCCGTGGAGGCTAAGATTTTTAAAAATTGTTTTTCATCGTAAGAGTCAGGCCTGAGCCGTAGGTTATTCGGATTGAATTTTAAATTGTAGATATCACAAAGGTAGGGGTGCAATCTGAGGCAAATCGTAGGTAGTCTAGCAATGTTGTAGGTGTACACTTTTTTACGTTATAATGATTCCTCAGGTGTTGTTCGCAGTCAGTATGTGAGTGTGAACCACAGTAATATTATTATAAATACGGAAGTTAGTCTCTGTCTTTTTGTTACGTTTTGACGACTAAATGGCTATATCGTTGTGATGGAATTTTATAAGGAAATCTGTATGAAGGGCACAGGATATTTTTTCCAGTATAATTAACAGTTGTAGACACGAAATTTTGAGACCTTATCGAATGGTGACAGAAATATGTTGGAAATTGATTCTCTTCAAGAGACAGGTTCGACGGTATAATTATATAGTGATAGCTTTCGTGTCATATTATTCCGACTCAATATTGTTTCGGACCAATCCTTCGTTACCAACAACTTTCTATATCTAATTCTGGCAAAAAAATTCTTAATCCACGCGTACGAAGTCGTGGGTACGAGCTAGTATTATATATAATAATAGGGCTCTTAAAAATCCAACACCTTGGCTGAATGAAATTCTGAAGGATCTTAAAAGTGCAAGCATAGGAGCAACAGACATCTTAGAAAGGCACACCTTCAGACACAAAGTAGAAAAATGGGAAGTTATAACTGAACAACCAAAACAAAAACAATACAGACCAAAGTGGTCGGAAGAACGCAAACAAGCTTTCTCGGAAAGAATGAATGCGTATTGGAACAATAAGAAGAATTCGAAGAAAACTTTATTCGGTTATTTGATTACCGTCTTCCATTTATTGGGAGAATTCGCCAATAATAATAATAATAATAGGTCTGTATCTGTTTGACAATAGTAACGAAACATTCCGGGTTTCTGTTTCCATCTTGTTACAGCGCTGAATAAATTGTCATGTGCTCGCTACGTATACCGGAATGGGATTGTCTGGTAGACAGACGACGTATGTCCCATTTCGGTTCATCTGTTAGCATGGAATATCTGTCTTAATTTATGACTTGCGAGGATGTATTTTCGCACATGGGTCTCAATGACAGACCAGGTAATACTAAAGAAGTTAGGTGCGGTACTTTTTGTCATGGATTAAAATTTACATAGCAGATATTAGTTTTAGTTCAAAGTACGGTCTGATACCATGTTTTGTGATCTGCAGAGTAGATAGGCAGCATTGGTATGACAAGGTATGTTTTCGAATTACTATCGATATGTTTAACATACAAACAGAATTATGACACCAAACAATCACACTTAGTTTGTATTATTGAAGAGCAAAACAACTTCAAACCAAATATCAAAACCTCAACAGGTTGACTCTTTACAGTTGATTACGACATTTAATTGAATTTAATAGCTCATATTCGAAATTTCATGTTTGCTAAAATTGGTCCTACATACTTATAAACACAAGTGCCCAGCTAAAAATGAAACGATGGTACTACCATTCCTGAAGTCAGAGGTTGGTGACCTTTAAAACTATGAAAGTTACTTGAACTTGTTAACCTAGCAAATACAGCAATTCAGATCTAAATTTAAACTCTATTTCAGCAACCAATGAAAGGAAGAAATTCCGAAGTTGTCAGCCCCATTAAATGCACAAGAAGTAATAACTACAACAATCAACAGGCGCTGCTGTTTAAGTCATAGAGAAGAGCACCAAAGCACGGAGGAAGCATATTATGTTTAAATCTTTTACAAAGGAAATCTTCAGAAATTTGTGAAAGAAGTAAGAACACAGATTCGTGATGAAATGATGTTTGATAAAGCGAGTATTGATGTAATAAGGCTTTCAAAGATAGCACAGAACGCGACGCAGAGTAACCAAACAGTAAAAACAATTATAGCAGAATGGCTTTTGTTGTTATAAGTTGTAATAATACCCAAGCTACCGAATGTATGAAACCAGCGTACTTAAAAGCAGTGAAAATATGTTCGAAAATAACAGTTTATACTTTTATTAAGATACTTTAATCTTCAATTTATTTTATTTTTAAATTTTGTTATTCTTGTTTCTTTGTAAATTAATTTCCATTATTTTTTTGTTTTTCTGTGTTTTCTTTTGTTTCCAATTTTTTTGTGTTTTATTTTATTTCTTCGCATTTAAGAAAATAGGATCTAAGTACCAATTGAAAACTACGCGAGTATTGCGTTTTAAACCATTTGAGAGTTTCCATATAAATTGTAACAACACTAAATTGTCTGGTAGGTCCATTATGGTGCCGTTACTGTTAAAATATTTACTTTGCAAGCGAGAAAATTTGTGAGAAAAACCTTCTGTCATTACAAGCAAGTGTTAGTCATTTATTACAGATGTGGAATACCAAAGTAGATATGTTCTTAAGTATACACAAAGAAGTAAAGGGCATAGACGTTGCCTCACAGGGAATACGTTATTGAAGTGGTAAATATTTGAACAGCCTCACAGAAAGGGCACACATATCGACACGGTGCATCAATACCGTATCTTTAAGAATACTCAAATACACGCAAAAGTCATTTAGGACAGAATGTAAGCATAAGTAACATTAAATTTGATCTTTTCTATGGACACAGTGATAAATAGTACCTTTGGAGCATAAAATACACGCAGTAATAGCCCCCTGTATTCATTATAACACAGGTCAGAGAAATTAGAAAATTACAGATTCAGTGATATAACAAGACGGTGGATTAAATCTCGGAAAAACAAAACAAAAACAGCAAGCAGATTTCATTAGCGGTAACAGTTAATGGATTCAATTCTTAATAATTCGAGAGAAAAATTTTGCAATTCAGGAATAAGTTCTCCGACCTTTTTTTACTGTTAAAGGTATTTCCCACGAATAACTCCCACTCATCTTTGCTGCTTGCAAGAACATGGTGCTAAAAACAATTCTCTTAAAGAGGACCCCTAAGCACAAAACCACGATACATAAAAAGTATGTTTCATTTTGAGCGAATCTAGAGTACGCTAAATATGATTAACCATAGGAAAAAATGAATAATTTCTAGAATGTACGATGAGTTGGTAAAATGAATTAACTATTAATTTTTTTAGCACTATACAGAAATAAATGGTTCACACTAAAAGTAGGACATTGTTAATAAATAAAATAATCGGTATATTTAGAAAATTTGACCATACATAATTTAGAAATAAGAATGGTGAAGTACTTTTAAAAGTTTTGGCATGTGATTTTATATAGAATTAAATTTTTCAAATGTTACCGCAAAGCATACAAGCTTCGTAAACTTACGAAAATAATTACATGTTGAGTAAACATCACACAATAGTTTTTAGGTAATCACGGTACATATAATATATATGGGTACCACATATGATATCCACAGCTGTGCATTATAATCACTTCAACCTAAATTTACAACTTGTAAATGATACATAACTGAAATTCACAAACAATTGCAGCCAGTGGGAGTTTTGAAAGCAGTAATAATTTTTCTCGCAACTTCCTTATCTGTCGAGTTGCCACAAAAACAGAAAAGTATCGTATAAAGTGCTTACAGTTTTTAATACAAATTAGAAAAGTCTGTACCTCATATTTCATTTTGGCCTATAAAGGAAGTTTTATCTTGGCCATTAAAAAGCAGGTAGCACAAAACATGATATACATGAACAGCGTAGATAAAAATGTAAGCAAAGACAACTACGCGAATTATATGAAATGGTCTTTGAAATTATTGTAAGACTGTAATAAAAAATTTATTGCAACTGAATTATTACTATTACTAACCTCTAAGCCCGTCAAAAATGACGGGTGAAAGGAATGTTCTGACAATTCATTTCTTTGCGGTTATACAAATATACAGAATTGTTGTTACGTAATGCTCATAACCTTATTTCGTAATTTGTACATGTTTAGAATGTAGTTTACACACCGATACAGATGGAACTTCTGCATAATTAATGTTGTCTGAATAAAGGAACCAATTAAATTAGAAATAAATTAGGAATCCCGGAATCTTATGCCATAGCACATGATATTGGGTTTGTTCGTGGTCCAGGTCTCATTCATCACGATAAATACGGAACTACTTCCATCGGTATGAAATAATAACTATAGTAATTCGGCGCTTACGAAAACAGCTTCAATTATTTATAAAACTTAATTAATTGTTAATTATTCTGTAACAAAATATGTTAGTTGTTAGTTCTGCTAACATTGATATTTTAAAATTCATAGCTTCAGTTATCTGTGTGCGAATACATTCATTGTATTGCGATTTAAATTCATCCCACTGGCAATATTTACATGTGTCTGACAGAGTGACATCAGTAATAAAAGCAACTAGTAATTAAAATATTAATTTAAACGCAGTACATACTTTTGTTTCAGTTTTTCAGTAAATCATTTCTTCGAGCATATTACAATAGTGACTTAAAATATCTACACGAAAAAATAATGTGTTGAACGCAGTATTAGCAATTCGTTTCTTCGCTAAGTACAATTTTCATCAAATAACGCTCATAATCTTGAAATTGATGTAAAATAGATATTTCTTAGACAACGATATCACTGTGCAGAGAGTATAAGAAAAATTTACATCGAACGAATTTTAATTACGAAAATGCAACTAGTAATTAATATGTCGATTCTTACGAAATACGTACTTTCTTTTAGTGTGCTGGCAGCTCATTTACTAGTGGATGTTTAGCTAAGTATAACTGTTTTTAAACAACGCTCATAACCTCGAGCAACATCTCCGGTCGTTGTTGGTTGTGCAGTGGAGGCTGGAAGCGTGACGTCAGAGTGCGACAGACATCGCTACATCGTGACCAAGATTGGCATTTTATTCGTATAGATTATTAAAAAGTAGTTTTACGCATCGCGATTGATGAAGACAGTAAAGTGACAAATTCTAGCAACCTTATTAACACATGAAAAGCAATTAACAGTTTTTTCAGAATCCGACAAATAATAATGCCCTGTACAGTTAATGGAGATGGTGGTGTGGACGATCTCTGGTTATTAGCGAGACAGAGAAGAGGAGTATCTTTGGTGACTTATTACTGTTGACGGTGGCATGGACGATTTTACCACCGAGAGTGGTGGAGGAGTGGTTAACGCTCTGGATCGCATTTGGGAGGACGTGGGTTCGAATCCCTGCCCGGTCATCGAGATTTGAATTTTCCATTGTTTCCCCCAGATCACTCCAAGCGAATGCCGGGATGCTTCCTACAAAAGGCCAGGCCCGAATTCCTTCCCGTTCCTTGTTACCAATCCTTTCCCGCCTCTAATGACCTCGACGTCGACGAGGCATAGAGCCATAATAATAATAAGACATTACCACCGGAAAACAGTGTCTGTAAAACAACAATTCTGATGAAAAGTGAGTTTACAATAGTAAATACGTTAACTTCTGGGATATCTGAAAATGTATGAGAGTATTTATAGATAAGGGCTTCAGAGTTATGAACGTCTAAGAAGCTAATAAACGAAACAGAATCAAGAGGAATGGTACTCGTTAATAATTAACAGTGAAGTGTTGTGAAATTATCGCAGAATGCAATCAGTGACAGATATGATAAAGGAGCTGGAATGGGATTCATTGCAAAACAGGAGGAGGATGAGGAGGGTCATGGGAGTGAACAGGGCGTATACTGGCGATGAGGCATGGAAAGATATTGCAGTAGGTATGAAAAGTAGTTCATGGAAGGGAAAAGATGACCATGACCACAAGCTGGCACTCGATTTCAGGCACAAGGGTGGGGGAAGATTTTCTTTTTTAGGTAAGGGTGTCAGGGATTGGAATGAGTTACCAAGGGGAATAATATTCAGCCGCCAACGAAGTGTGAGCTCGTGACGTCACAGACATAATTAGACGATGACCAAATTAGATTTTATTAGCATTGGTAATCTGTTTTTTTTTTTTTTTTTTTTTTTTTTTTTTTTTTTTTTTTTTTTTTTTTTTTTTTTTAATCGGAAACTGACGTAAACTAATTACGTATTTAAACTTATAAAATGCTAATCTTGGTCACGATATAGTAATGTGTCATGGGGTGACGTCACGCCTTCGATTTCCAACTTGAAACGACCAGAGATATTATTCTGGATTATGCGCGTTATTTAATAACAGTTCAATTTACCTAAGCACCCGCGTATAAATGACTTGCCAGTCACTGAAAGAAAAGTACGTATTTCGTTTAAATCGACATAATAATTATTGCTTCCTTCTATTCGTTAAAATCTTTGGTCATACAAATTTAAGACAAATGCTTTAATTTTCGATCAGCAATATTAGCAACAGTTTTGATTAGATATAATAGATTATAACTGGCACTTGACGTTGCAGCAGAAGACATGAATAATTTTTTTTTTTAAATAAAAAATAATTTAAATTGTTTTTATGAGTGTTCTGTTACTTAAATAATTACTTCGTTTCAACGAAAGTAGTTCGACACTGGTCGGGATCTATGCAGCCTAGACAACAATTAAAACTAATATTACGTAGCATGACGTAAGTTGTTAAGGTTAATTTTTAATTACCTATGCTTTCATTGAGGCCATATTTCAGCTGAATGTAAATGTGTCAGCCACTAAAACGTTGTAACATCGATCTGAATAACTGCTAAAAAACAAACAAAAATAGTTTCTTCCCGTGAATATTTTTGATCAAGTTTATATTGCGATGTATGATGAAATTAACATAGGATACAGGGAATATATTAATTCGCGAATGATTGAAGCTTTGATTTTCTAACGGCAATATTAGCGGAGTTTGTGGTTAGGCTGAAATTCAACCTGTACCAAGTTGACAACTGAAATTTTTTGCGAAATCACAAGGGACGAGGAATTACATTGAGATTTATTTTATAATTATTCTATTTAGATAAGCAGCAGCAAAGAACCTAATAGTCAGAACACTGCATTTAACATCACACGTTTGACAGGCTTTGGTGCTAGTTACTATTATAGTACCTAGATAGTATTGTAATAAGTTAACAAATTTACGCGTGCAAAGAGGCTCGTTGTAGTTGTGTCTTTGTGGAAGCTGGGTGGAGGAGGGAATTGTTGGCACGTGTAAGGCGGAATCTGGAGGGAGTGAATATTGGAAGATTTAAGAGCAGCGTGTCAAAGGCGACACACCACCACCATCATAAAAAAGACACTCTTTTTTCAGGCGTGAGAAAGTGGAGAACTTTGTCCTTTGTAGACAGGTGAGTGGGGACTGGAATTACGTGCGTCGGAAAACGGGGAACAATAAAGCTCTGACAGTGAACGACGTTTAAATTAAAAAAGACGTTTAAACCGTAAGTAGGTGTGCAGAGGAATTTCTCCAAAGGTATACTTGACACAACAATAATACTTCTGGCTCGATTCCGAAAATGTTTTCCTTGTTGTGATCACGTGGCAAAACTGAGGGGACTAGATCAAAGAGAATGATTCCCTGAAGACAAAACAAACCATGCAGTCCAATGAAAGAAGAAGTAAAGATACTGCAAGACGTAGCAGGAAACAAAGGCAGAAAGAACACCGGAAAGGAATGCGGTATCGCTCAGGCCTGGCGTGCAGGAGGACGCTAGTTCAAACCCCCGTGAGGACATCTGTATCTCGGTTTTCTATGGTTTTCCTAAAACATTCCTGGCGTATTTTCCCGTTGACTTCTATTATATTTCTTTTGAACAGTTAGCACGTGATATTGTGCAACGTAATCCTAAGGTGTGAAGGTATCATTTTAAATATCACGAACCCAGAAGTGGGCCGAGAATTTGCAGAAAAGTAAACTGCCTGTAATTAATGTGACAGGAGTAGTCTAGAGGAGTTAATTTGCGTGATAAGTGGACAGGTGAAACCCCGTTCTGCACATGTTTACTACTCAGTTCTGGAGTAACCGTTCCAGGGTTTACCTTAGCTTCTCAAATGTCACAGTGATTTTCTGTGATCGTAATGAATTACGATGAAAAAGTTGATTGAGATTCTACGATAATCCTGTCGCAGCAATTTGATGATGGATTATGATGTAACTCGACGAGACAAATTGAAAGTAAAGAATAAATTGTTTTGATATTTAGCTTAGTTCTCGAGATTTTTTGTCTCAAAATTGACGTGGTTAGGTTGGAATTCGGCCCGGACCAGAATAAAAATTTCGACATAGCCATATTTGATGATGAATTCGTACGTAACTCGACGAGACAAATCGAAAATAAAGAATACTTTTGTTTGTTATCTCGCTCAGTTCTCGAGATATTGTATCTCAAAAGTAAGAAGATTAGGGTGAGATCTGGCCTAAAAAAAAAAAAATCGTCAAAACCACTGTATCTACACGGTGGAAATGCACTATAGTCGTTTTATTTTCTTTTTAGTGGTTGTTGTTACGTTGAAATGCGACCTGACAAGAAGAAACGTCACCAAAAGCAGAAGGAACTATACACATACAGTAAAAGTCCGGTTATCCGAGTTCCGATTATCCGAGCCGCCGAGTTAACCTAGGCAAATTTTTGGAGAACATAAAAACGAAACTGTTCAAAAAAATTCTCATGCTGAAGGTTTAAGAAGAATAGAAGCAGCACTTGAGTATATTGAGCAACAGGAAGAAAGCACAGCAGCCGACTTAATGATGTTACAGCGTTGGCGCTATACTTCCGCTAAGCAGAGAAACAAAATTATGGCACAGAAGACAAAGACTATTTTGGCAAGTGATCGTAATTAATGTACAAAAAACATCTTTATTGCCTCCCCAATTCGTTTTACACTATAAATAAATTGTATTATTTCAGTTTCAATACGTTTTTTGATTCATTGTAACCTCTTTCCTTGACCTCTGGTTATCCGAGTTTTTCGTTTTCCGAGGGGGTCCCGGTCCTGTTTACCTCGGATAATCGGACTTTCTACTGTAACTGATTTTTGACATGCTATTTCTCGAAAACTGAGGGAGACATCAAAAAAATTTATTCTTTATTTTCAATTTGTTTCGTCGAGTTCTATAAGAATTCATCATAAAATTGTTGGGCCACGGTAATGATAGAACTGCCAAGTTGATCAATAAACCGTAAGAAGTCAATAAGCCGGAACCATGAAGAATTGTCCTATCGATCTTAAGTCTGGTACGCACGTTACTTGAGATAAACTGTACGAGGAGGCCTACAAATAGATAAAAGTGGAGTAAAATCAGTTTTAATGTGGGTAGATGCATACATGTTATTACGAAAGAAATACAAGTTATGCCTATTGCTGTTTATTCTACGTGTTTGTTAGTCTTCATTCATTGCACAGGCTGCATCTCAACATAACCACAACCACTGGTAGCAAAAAAAAAAAAAATACTAATGTGTCGGCTAGCCACATAGGCATCGTAAATTTTCCACTTCTTCAGTGCCTGGAAGTCGAATTTGGGAAGCAGTTTTAAATGTAAAAACAAAGACTAAAGAAACAAATGGAATAAACATTAACAGTTAATAACGCGTATTTATTGCGTAATAACATGTATACATATACATGAATTCACACTTCGAGTGACATTATTTCATATCTGTATACTTGGTGTCTTCTTCTTACAGTTTTTCTCGGGTAGTACTGACTAAGGAACGCGTGTACCAGATTTCTGACCGATAGGATATTTATTGAAGGTTCCGGCTTATTCACCCAAAGCCAATAAATCTTTTAATGGAGCGATACATTTTATTTAATGAGAAATTAAAATATCTTCGTTTCCATTACAGTTTATCTTTAATTTTCCCATACAATACATTTAAGTTAATTCTCCAGCAAGGCACAATTTTTTTTTCAGCGTAATATATATATCCGCCCCCCCCTCCCTCCTCCCCTGCCTACGCAGCCTTTATTCAAATGTTTGTTGGTGACATCTAGTGGAGTATTAATCGCATAATATACACCATTTTGTATTTATTAACTATCCGACATGATGTCTTTCGGACTACATTGTAGTGTTCTCACATACATAAAAAGGCGCTATATATAGGTTCTTTTCATAGAGTTGGCTAAAAATGCTGTCAATTTATAATAATTAATTTTCTCTCCATTCCAGTTCGTAATCCTTACGACAATGGCCTGATTTTCTGGAAAGTTAATTTTGTTACTGATAAGTTAGTAAATTTTCATGTATTCACGTTCTCAAGAAATCAAAATTTAGAAATGAAGAATTTTTTAATGTTTGCAGTTGAAAATTAAAAAATGAACACCGAAAAACAAATTAAGAACAATCAAACAAAAGAGGTGCGTAGTGTTTACTTGGATTGAGACAAGCATGGTTTTCTACGTTGTTTTTTAGAGCGTGGCTCAAACAATTTCAATCTTATCAGATGAGCTTCAGAAGGAGTTATAGTGTTTGTAAGAACAATAATTGGCAAACTGATTAAATGGTTAAATCACGGCTTATTCTATTCTGTTACAATACCAAAGGTAATTCTGTAATCTTCGATCAAAACGGTATTATGTGTAACTGTCGCACAAAACGTGTTGTCACAGCACTCATTTAATAGACCGTTTATCCCTTTGTGAGGTTTCGCAGCCAAACCACGTTCTTCCAAACCTAACAAAGGGCTGTTAAAACATTCATTGGAAATATTATCTTCAGTTATTCAATTCGAAGTTCCATACAAACGCAAATTACAGTAATTTTATGTTGTTAAGTGGGTGGCTGAGTATAAAGTGTAGTGTACTGGAATGAATTCTATGAAAATTTAGGAAATAATCATCATAACTTTGTTTCCTTTGCACACAAACATTTAAGTGGGTTTACATTTTTTTGGAAAAAGGTTAGTTTTACTGTATTTCTTTCTAGACTATAGGCGACACTTTAAGCCCGAGCTGGTGTTTTTTGCGGTGTTTGTCTGAAACATTTAATTTTTCGTATACAAATCATATTTGTACAGCTTTTTTGTTTCTGGCTGCGTTGTTAATATTAAACTGTTCAGCATAAAGCGTTGTTAGAAGAGTTTCTGACAAACCTTATCGTGGAGGAAGTTTAGCTTTTAAATATTTTTTTTGTTGGACTTATGACTCGTAAATAAAGTCCATTAAAACCCGTATGGGATTGTTAACAAGAAGAAATCTGGCTTGGTGTTTTGAAAGAACCATCCCGTCGATTAAATGGACTGGTTTCACGAAACCATTAAAAAGCAATATCGGTCTGGACAAATCGGGGATGGAAACTGCTACTCCCCGAATGGCAATCGTGAACATTAACAGTGTCAAACGTAATTTTTTCTCAGATTTCAAGACAATACGTGTTAAAATTAAATTTAATACGAATCGAAACATTATTATCGCAGTTACAACGTTTCAGATAGATTTGCATTGCCCTTCATTCCGCCTACATGTGTTTTGCTTTTCATTACTTGGGAGGACACTTGAACCAATAAGTAAGAAGCCATAGAACCAACTAAAGTATAAAACTTCAGCAAAATCATTAAATAATAAAAATGTGAAATAACTGAAAATGAAATACAAAGTTTTTTTTGTAGCATAAGAGTCTTTGGTTCTTTGTAGCTTGACCGTACCGAAGGTACTAATTATTATCGCGTAGGGTTTAACTTAAATATGACTTTGTTTTTACAATTATGCCTTCTTCTATTATCAGTGTTTTGGTACGTAGAATTATTTAATTTCTATTTCGTGTTGTCTCTTTGATATGAGTGATAATTTTTAATTTGATTTAAAACTGGAGTATTTGTCATAAATTTGAATTACTTTTAATATTTAGTTAAGTTCGGACAGCGTTGGATAACATATTCTGACTTATTTTTTTGTAATTATGAATTGTTCATAACATTTTAAAGTAATAATCAAGATTTACAAACTAACAATGTTATTGTTTAATATCATTACCTTTCGTTTCATATGTTTTTTTGTCTTACGTCTGTTATTAAATGAGAACATAACAAGTGCGAATCGGACACGCGCGCATATCAATGGGCGCCCGAACTTACGTCAGATACGATTTTATTTGTGTACATTATTGAAATAAATTATTTTGGCTTTATAAGCCCGTTACAGAGGTTGAATTTGCCGCGCATTCTGCATATTTCGTAGCTGGTTCTACAGTTTAATGTGCGATACGAATCACGGAATGTTCTACCACGCTTCATATGACAAATGCAATGCTTTTTCGAGAGGTAATATTCTTTTCAAGTGTCAATAATCAGCGATAAATTCAACTAATGTAAACGCGTTCAATTATAACCTTGATTTCTATCGTAAAATACAGCGATAAACTGTAAAAACACGCAGATACAGGCAAAATCATACTAACTTCTGTTTGATATATAAGTAAATAAAAAATAAATGACCTGGGCGCACATGAATTCAAACACGTTAACTACTGGGTTACCATTTAAATAAACATAAAAATAAATACTATCGCTTATACTGATAGAACAGACCGTAGTATATCAATGCAACTAAATGCACACAAAAATGTTGATGTTTAAGTTTTTCTACCATTATCACAGTTTCGGCATTTTGGAGGAACGTATTAATACCGTCAATACTTATTCATCGAATGTACTGTGCCGCAAATAATATAATATGAGATGTCGCTAAATGGTCTAGCCCGATCCGCAATAGGCAAAATTGATAATTTACTAAGTTCGTATAGTACATTGGTTCCCAAATGGAGTTCCGCGGAACCCTGGGGTTGCATGGAAGGGTCACAAGGGTTCCGTGTACCGCACGAGAATTAAATAAAATGTTCGCTGAAAAGAGTGATAACCGCGCCGTGAGAAGGCTATCATGGTTCTGCTTCCGTTTGTGACGACTTATCGATGCGAGACTGCTTTTCCAGCTTACTCTCATAAAAATGGGGATCCGCCAAAAACTGTATGATCAATTGCGGTTTCGTGGCCAAAAGGAAATTGGGAACCACTGGTTTAGTACGCCACAGCAGTCAATCCTTTTTGACAGCTGTGGTCGATAGGTAAGAATGCATTTCGACAACCGTTAGTCGAGTCAAAGGCACTACATTCAACTGTCGCTTCCTCGGCATATCTTTGAAACTACTTCTGCAATACGTTGTTGTAATTGATATACGCAACCACTGACTGTGTAGGAATCGACCTATTACACCGAGCATAAAAAAGCGATGCAGGAATATAATTGGCGATAATAGTATTTTATAAGAGAAATAATCGAAAAATTGGTTTTAATTTAATGAGCTGTACACAACAACAATTAATTTTATTTATTTTTTCCTTTACTGGCAATACAATTTCTTAAAATTCTGACACTAATACGTCAGGGGAAACAGGCGTTTCACAATATTAAGAGTGTTTACCCAAGATATTTTTCGGCGTATGTTTCTTTCAAGAACTTCGTTGATATAGTACATGTTTTACAAAATTTGGGTATTAACTACGACCCGAATAGCAGCAGTAACTTGTCTAATACCGGACTGTACTTGGATCAAGATTTTAAAAACAGTTTTGATATAATTAGTCACTCAATTTCATCAAGAACTACTACAATTCGTTTCAGAGCTTCTACTTCAGAGTTGAAAATGTTAATTTGTCTGCAACTCTAGCAAGACTTAAGTCAAAAGTAAAGTCAAAACACGCTCATTAACTACACTTCGTGTTACCGAGATACATACCCAGTACTTGGTAAAACTGCAAACGCGTATGTGTTAATACTCTCATGTACTCATATTACTTATTAACTACTGATAGCTCAGTATCACAGAATTCAACAGATTTCGCAAAGGTTTGGATACTAAGCTCAAAATGTCAGAGTAACAAAGACTTCAGGTCGACAGCACTTTCTAAACAAAGCGCTGATGACTTTTAATATAGTTCATCTTTCAGTGTAGGTTCACTATTTTAGAAAACTACTTTCTTACATTTGGAGGATGTTAGGTAACAAATGCAAAACATTCGCTTTCAGCAATAACGGTACTAAGGTATCACTATCTTAACAAAAGTAACAACGCATTCATCTACGAAAAAATTAAAGCAATCACATATTTGGAAAAGATTAAGAAACTAGCTGTGCTGGCCTGGCTGAAGGGAGATTTTGGCTGGGAACTAGTCGAAAAAGTCTGAGAAAAAAAAATTGACAAGAAAATAACCACATCTGGTTTTGTAAGGCACACAAATCACGGCAAATAGAAAACGCGGGTTGTGATTGTAATTATGTCGATATAAATATAAAAAAATACTGTGATGATGATTATTAATAATACTGTACTAAAGAATTGGTATTAGCTGTCAAAGATAATGCAGGGAATATACTTAAGGTATTCGGAAGAACAGTTGAACTGTGACTAGTCGAATAGATAAAGTTAAACAAAAAACACGAATGAATATGATTATTTGAATGGAGAAAAGAAATGGTTTATTAAAGAATTTTAAATGGCTTCGACCAATAATAGTTTTGATGTTATTTATTAAGAAGTATATACTTCAGTGAATCTATAGTTGGAAAAGAAATAACTATTCCAAAGTAAATGGCAGTAATCGAAATCAGAAGAACTATATAACGTAACTAACTTTTACCCGCGACTTCGTACGCGTGAATAAAATCGTGCGAAAAATTAAAGTGAAATTGTAATAGAAAGATCAATTTAGAAGTCTTGTAATTTATATGTGTGATATGAATTGTAGTAATATGTTAGCTTGTTAGTGAAAAAAATGTTCAGCATGTCTGAAGGCCAAATAAATTGATTTTTTTTTTAAAATATAGGAAAACAATTTAAATAGTTGCCCTTCTAAGAATCTTACAGATAATAATTACTTGCATAGATGGTGATGCGGACGATCTCTGGTTATGAAGGAATGAGAGGAGTATCTTTGGTGAGTGATCAATGTCAGCGGTGGCTTCGGAAGGATTTCACGAAGCGACGAACAAGATCTGTCGTGAAAGCAGAATATTGAAAGAGATTGTGAGATCATAGATTTGTAGTAAATGTGTAGTTCAGTAATTGTGAACGTGAGAGTTATCTGTCTTTAAAAGTATAATAAACAAAAGAGAATTAATAGGAATGATACTTCCTAATAATAGAGAGTGAAGTGTATTGAAACTGGACAGAAATAAGAGTCTAAGAAATATCTGTTCATTTATTATGTTGTTATGAAGAAATTATTTGTTGTACTATCACTAAGGATGACAGTAAAAATGAAGAGTAGACAGAAAAAATCCGTAAAAGTGAGACAAATGGAACCAAACCTGAAGGACAATAGAAACGAAATTTTTATGTTATTTAATACTTTAAACCCGTCAAAAATGAAGGGTTGAAAATTTGAACGGAGTGTTCTGGCTGGTTGTTCCATCTCAAATGCTGAACAAAACAGAATTGTTATAGAATAATACAATTCCTGGTGCTCTACGCTGTAGCAAAAAGTTTCAGTTGTCATTCTGGTCCAGGTTGCATTTCATCCTAACCACCGCTAGAAAATCAAAGCATCGATCAAACGCTCATTAATACGTTCATTGCGTCGCATATTACTGACATCATCAAGCATCACAGTGTAAACTTGGCACAAGATCTTCACGAGTTCCTACATCTATCTTTTTCGTTATTCAAACCCATACTACAACGTTTTAATTGCTGACACAGTTCGAAAAACTTACACGCTCCCAGAAATAAATACCTCAATAACATGGCGGCAGTGAAAACAAAGGAAGTTAATAATAAATCTTAACAACTTACGTTATATTGAGGCATGGAAAGATATTGGTGTAAGAATTAAAAGTAATGCATGGAAGGGAAAAGATGACCATGATCACAAACTGGCAGTCGATTTCAGACACGAGGGTGTAGGAAGATTCTCTTTTTTTAGGTAAGGGTGTCAGGGATTGGAAGAAGTTACCAAGAGAAATGATGAATAATTTACCAAAAACGTTGAAAGAATTTAAAGTTAAAAGGACAAATGTAGGTGAGTGCAGAAAAGGGGGAAGATGGGTGTTTAGGGAAATCGCCACCGGAGCGTGCGCTCCATTGCAATTTTAATTAAATATTAAATATAAATAATCATTGCGGTCGGCATGGAGGTACTTTCAATAAAAAATTATTTAAATAATATGGCGCTCATGAAAGCCACATAAATTATTTTTTAAAAAACTTAAGTAAGTTCTTCCCTCTTTTGTAACGACTAATGGTAATTTTTCTGGTCTAAAATAAAAGCTTCCATCGCGAGCGCATTAATACATTGTCAGCATCGCGATATGAACGTGATCGCTTATTTCTTAGCTTACTATATCAGCCATCAGAGAATACAAAGAAAACATCAACATCGGACCACTATAAATAAACAGAATGCAGCTAATAATTAATGCGTTGATTTTAACGAATTAAATAGTTTTCTTTCAATGCCCTGTTAGTTAATTTATTTTCAGTTGATTAACTAATTAGACCAGTCATTAAATATCGCTCATCGCCTCGTTTCTGCATGAACCCCTCTGGGTTTTGTTAGGAGAGTAAATGAATTGATTGTCAAAATAAATAACAACAATGGAACTGTTTTTATTTATTTAACTCCATATGTGGTCCATAGCACAGCGATGCTTCATCAGGGACGAGTCTGCGCTGGAATGTACGCTTAGCTTAGTAAGAATTAATAGAAATGGTCGTAGAACAAGCAGTAAATGTATAATTCTAGGATCGTGTTAAGCAGTATATATTAAGTTTTAAATGTACATTTCAATGCTGTTTTGTTGCTAATGATGCCTCGGCAAGAGGTGGAATGCGTACGGCATTAAACAAATAAAAATTAGTTTCACTGGAGTTATTTATTTTCACAATTAATTAACCAAGCAACAGAGGGAAAAAAACGGGCAGCAGCAACATTGCATGTTTTACTTTATGCTCCGTAGGCTCAATGCGACGTAACTATGCCGTTCTTCGCCGCGTCTCACAGCGGGAAGCATAAAGATCAACTATTGAGGAATTAAGACATTTCCTCTCAAACACCGGACGCGTTGAATATAAACAATTTTTTTAATACGCTACCTCTAAAACAAGTGAGAGAAAATCATGTCAGTGACATTAAAAAGTTTATAACGACGAACTCGCATTCTCATGTGCATAACGACACCTCAAGGTCGAAAAATCGCAAATGTAGAATCAACTGAAAAACGTTCCTTGTATATCCCTTACGTAGTCGCTATGTTATCGTATATTGTGCACTAAGCACGTAGTGACGATATTAAAATACTTCAGTCCCTGTACAATTGTTGTAAAATAACATCATTGAACCCTCAAAAACCCGTCTTTTCCATGTTTGTTCCTAAATTTTTCTGTAATTCAGGTTCAGAAAGCAAACCATAAGCTTCCGTTAGTAGGTATCTTTTCACTCCCGGTTTGGTCTGACCTGGAATTTTCGGCGAAAGTCGCTGCTATAGGAAAAAAGTGCAGTGAACAAATCATGATTGCCTGCACTGATGCATTGAGAGAGAGAGAAAAAAGAAAAAAAGAAAGAATTATCGTAAAGAACGCATTGATTACTCGCACATCACTGTGAAAATTCGTAAAAAGTTGGCACATTATTAAAAAAAATATTTATGCTTGTCAAATCAAAGGTGCCACATGAGTTAGCAGTAACGCTCTGGCCTTGCATTTCGGAGAAGACCGGTTCGAATCTGGAGCCAGTAATCCAGATTTTGGTTTTCTGTCGTTTCTCTAAATCACTCCAGACGAATAACGGAATGTTTCCTTGCTTGAATTCCTTCCCGTCCTTAATGTGCTCAAGTAAACGAACCATCAAGCCCAAAGAAAAATATTATTGTGGCGCTAAAAAAGTCATAGAGGAATTTGTCTGTTTACAATATCGGTGGTTCTATTCCTATTTCGAAATTTTTCTTTAACTCTGATACGAAATTTAAATCGTATATTTTGGTCAGGTAAGTTGCCTACCTCTCGCATGTATTGTCAGATCCGCAATTTTCGTTGGACCTCTCTGCGAAATGGAAAATGAGTGATGAAATGATCAAGTTTGTCTAATCTTAGGCATTTGGGAATAAAGATCTGAATGATCACTCTGTTCGTCGTCATATAATTATGAAGAATCGCAGAACGCGTCACAATAATAAAATCAATATTAATAAAAGTCTGAGTTTGGTCACTGCGCCTTCGTGTACGCACGTTCGCTGCCTTCGTTGGCGTACTGACACCGGCGGAGATGTAGCTACGAAAACTGGTTTATAAGCGTTACTTAATATCAATTTTAATTAGTCAAGCAACTGTCAAGAAATAATTGACAGTACACTGAAAGAAGAATATCTATTGTGTTCAAATCAACATCTTAATCATTAGTTGCTTATTGTTAATTTATATTCGTTCAATCTAGATTTTTTCGTTTTATCCTCTGATCTCTGTTATAGTAAGTTAAGAAATATGGGATCGCGTTTTTAGCGCGAATGTATTAATACGCGTGCGATGAAAGCCTTCATTTTAGAGTAGAAATATTAGCAGTCGTCGCTACAGTAGAGAAAATAAAGTTATTTGAGTTTTTATAAGTTTTTAAAAATTAATTTAAGTTGCTTCCATGAGCGGCATTTTCTTCTCCTTCCATCGTTATGCCCATCTGAGGAGCACGATGGAACTTATTTAGCAGATGTGTGTTTCTTCTTTTCCTACGTTCTTCTGTCCGGGTGTTCCTTCCTCTAATATACTGTTTGTTGGCATGTTGGTAGTGTTGCCAATGCTACTGAATCTGCATCTGTCCTGTATGATATCATCTGTCATTCCGATTTACTGGAGATCCTTTTCGATTTCAATTAGCCAATTGTTTTTCATTTTCATTGAAATAGCCAGGTTGGGAATCCTTTTGGCTAGTCTGTTGATATTCATTCTGAAAATATGGACGAAGAATTTAATTCGTCTTTTCCTGAATGTGTCTGAAATTTTTTTTACGTTTGCTGACATAGTTCATGTGATTTCCTTTTCATCCAAATTCCTCCTGTACAAACTCGACCAACGATTTTCCTTAAAATTTTCCTTTCTTGCTTTCCAATATCTTTAATCGTTGATATATCATCAATAATCAAAGTTTCGTATGTGTGTAATGCCTCAGGTCTGTCTTAACTTGGCATTTCGAGATATTGACTTTTTGTTGTGTCTGTTCCAGGTGATTCTATATTATGTCATTGTTTGCTTCACGATAAGTGGCATTTTGTTGAAGTAATATGAATGAAAGTAGTTCCACATTGCTCACGATCTATGCCACACAGACTACGCTTACAACTAATGTTTCAAGGCATAACGTAAGTGTATAACTTTTTTTTTAATTTTAATTTCTTTTTTAAATTTAATTGAATTGCAATGGACCACAGGCTCCGGTGGCAATTACCCCACACACCCATCTTCCCCCTATCATGCACCTACCTACATTTGCCCTCTACAAATTTTATCTTTAAATTCTTTCAAAGTTTTCGGTAAATTATTCATCATTTCTCTTGGTAACTCATTCCAATCCCTGACACCCTTACCTAAAAAAGAGAATCTTCCAACACCCTAGTGCCTGAAATCGAGTGCCAGTTTGTGGTCATGGTCATCTTTGCCCTTCCAAGCACTACTTTTCATACCTATTGCAATATCTTTCCATGCCTCATCGCCAGTATATGCCCTGTACACTCCCATGACCCTCTGCTTTTATTGACGCCATAAAATTATAGTCATTATCTCAGTTTGTGGTTAGGCTGATATTCATCCTAGACCAAATTGACTACTGAAATATTTTTCTACAGCGTCAGGCACGAAGAACTTCTTTGAGCGTTATTTATAGCGATTCTCTTTAGTTGAGCAACCGCGATCAATGACTTGCCAGAACACTCCATTCGAGCCGTCATTTTTGACGGGCTTATAAGCTGATAAAATAATAATTATTCTGCCGAGATCAATAACTATGAAGACACTATGACGGGATAGAAAATACGTAATTGTAAAGCAATATAAGAAACTAAGGACATAATGCAATCTAAACGACTGGTTTGTATTTGTTACTTTCAAGTCCGTTTTGTAACCATATTTTCCTGTTGTATGGGAAAAAAAATTTTAGTCATCAATTTTACTTATTCAGCACTATATAGAACAGCCGAAAAAGAGGGTAAATTTTACGTATAGATCAAAGAAAGAAGGCAACTGCCGAAAAAAGTTTTATTTTCAGCCTTTTTCAATCGTTATCTGATTAGCCCTCTTTAAGTGACGCGTAATGATATGTAAAGACGTTGTAACAGCCCTAAAGCCCAGTTGCCTACTCATTGCTCTCCTATATATTTAGTTCATTTGTGTCTGACACAGATATGCACTGATTAATTGTAAATTTGTGTATTTTTCCTATCAACGTGCAATGTTTTGATGGATGATAATGGTTTAATTGAAATATAATTTGTTTAAAAGCAGTACAGTACCTGAAATGTTAATTTAATTGCAATGGAGCACACGCTCCGGTGGAAATTTCCCTACACACCTAACTTCCCCCTATCCTGCACCCACCTACATTTGCCCTCTACAAATTTTATCTTTAAATTCTTTTAACGTTTTCGGTAAGTTATTCATAATTCCCGTTGATAAGTTATTCCAATCCCTGACACCCTTACCTAAAAAAAAAAAAATCTTCCCACACTCTTGTGCCTGAAATCGAGTGCCAGCTTGTGGTCATGGTAATCTTTTCCCTTCCATGAACTACTTTTCATACCAACTGCAATATCTTTCGATGCCTCATCGCCAGTATACGCCCCGTACACTTCCATGACCCTCCTCTTCCTCTTCCTGTATTGCAATTAATCCCATTCCAGGTCCTTTAAAAGTCTGTAATTAAACATTTCGAGTAAGACATAGAGTTTTAAGTGTGATTTTTAACTGTCTGAAAATGTTTAATGTTGGAAATATGGTGTTGAATGCTTGTAAGTATCTTTTACTTTCATTAAAGAGTATTTTCTCATGAGTTTAAGCAATTTTGTATGTTTTAATTGTTTTTGTATGAATGGTGACGTTTCTGTAAGTGTGGGCGCTCAAGATAGGTCGGTTGGCACCTTTATGGTTTTCTGGAAATTTCTATGATGCGCGTATAAGCTCCTGATCATCGTAGCTGAAACAGTGCTAAGATGAAAGCAATGTAATTTTCATACTGTAATGCTCTATAAATCTTCGGAAAGAAGTCATGGCGTTCGCATATATTCTGCTGACGTTTCTTCTGCAAAATAAGAGCCAAGTTATAAATTTATCGACGGTGTGGTTATTGAAGAATCTACAATACGTGAAAATAATCATTGAAGGTCTTTGGTTGTAGGAAGGAGATGATAATGTCTTTGGATGGTCGTACTGAACAGCTAATTCCCTTATTGACACTGCAAAAACTCAGAGTTATTTGTCTCTCCTTTGCGCCACAGTTTCCGAATTTTCCACCGATATTCCTCTTTCAATTAACCGTCAGAATAACGAGATCAAAAAATAGTCATATTACGTTGAAACTTTTTTTTCTAGCTATTTTTGCAGTTCTGGAGAAACAGTTTTGGAATTAGTTTCCTTAACAGCGTCTTCCTAAACTCCATTTTAGTTCTACTCAATTCTTCAGAATTCCCTTTAGTACTGTTGTTCGAGTTTTATTTTTCCGCTAGTAAACAGCGTGTCCGTTCCATAAACGGTCGTGTAGCGCCTGAGTTAATGGCTGCCACAAAAGATTTTGTGACATCGTTTCGGGAGCGCCATGAAGCTCTGCCTAAACCAGAGATAATTAAACAAGAGCAGCTAACGAAGATCAGGCAAAATGCAAACTAAGATTAAATTTGATTTGAAGGATTTTTTAAAAAAAGTTATCAATCACCAATTAATTTTAAGAAGAGAATTAAGCGATATAACGTGCAGTAGACCTCGGTTCTTACTAAGTTCGCGATATCGGCGGTTTTATTTTTTTAAGCGTAGGTATGTGCTGATGCAATAACTATGAAAGATACGCTGTTTCGTCTAAGAAACCAAAAAACCTGATATCATATGAAAAACAGCAATTTTTACGCAAAATTTAAAGGTTGCTATAATCCCTGGACAAATAATATAGAAACTACACCATTGTGACTACGAAAAATTCATATTAATAGTTTCTCCTTTTTACGATGATAGCTTTATACCTCGTCGATGTCGCAGTTATTAGAGACTAGAAAGAACGGCAGCAGAGAGCCGAAAGGAATTCGACCGTACCTTCGTGTTAATACTGTTCGTTTAATGCGTTGCCTATTATGTAAAATTACTTCACTGTTCAAAAGAATTGGCGAGGAAGAAACTAGTTCTGCGGTATCGAATAGTTCAGTATTACCTTGGTATTAATTAAAATGAATTGGAATAGAGAATAAGGTTAATCTTTGCTTACGGGAAAGATGTTTTCAAATTTTTAGATACCTAATTGTTCTAAGAAGAGAGTTGAGAGGTATTGCTAGAAGCGGAGGCCCCTACGATTAGATTAGTTAATATTTTCGCGTTGATGTATTACATGTTAGTTTGGGAGTAAGGGAATTAACGAAGTCTGCCCAGAATCCGACGGAAGAAGGCAGACTTGAGGGTCACTGAGGTTGACTGGTCGAGTCGTTGGCGGTCCTACCTGCTATGGGCGTGGTGCCTGCTGAGGACGGCGTTGTGGTTCCTACCGAAACGATCTAGGTTCGGTCACTGCACAACGCGGGGAGGGCCGTAGACGGTACGGCTGGCTGACCACACGGATCAACACCCGGCCCCGAGCAGAGCGCGCCGCCAACAGCAGCCGGAGCGGACCTTCATGCCTGCACTCTCGCGACGAACACTGGAAGCCGCGCACTGGACTCGGTGGTCCGAGCAGCGAGCCGGCGACTCTGGCACTGGCGGCGGAGCGCGACCCCAGCGCCGCGCTGCGCCCGGCCCCGCAACCGCGCACGCGCACCACCCGCTCCTCAGGGATCAGTGTCGGGACCCCGACTATCGAATACGGTCCACGCCGCGGTGACACACGTCTTACAAGTGCTGAAACAAATCCACAGTACTCGTCGGCAGTGGTATGGTAGCACAGATTAAAATGACACAAATCTGATTCATTACGAACGAAGGGATGGAGGATTGCATCAAACCAGTCGAAAACTGACGACACCAAAAAAAAATATGAACGAGATGGAAGAAAACAACTGAGATTTGGCACTGTCTTGACAACCTATAAAATCTCTAAAGGGTATACAAGTTTTAGCAATGCGTGCCATGACACCGAGCGTGGTGGTGTAACGGTTAGCGTTCTGGCCTCGCATTCGGGAGGACGGCGGTTCGAATCCCCGTCCGGGCATCCTGATTTGGGTTTTCCATGGTTTCCCAAAATCACTCCAGGCAAATGTCGGTATGCTTCCTTCAAAAGGCCATGGCCGAATTCCTTCCCATTCCTTGCCCCCCCCCCCCCGCATCCTTTCCCGTCTCTAAAGACCTCGGTGTTAACAGACGTTAAGTAGTTAAATAAAAAAAGTGCCGTGACAGTAGAAAATTAGAAGTTATGTACGAAGATAATAATTGAAGTACCTGGTAGTTAAGTATTTATGTTTTCTGTGCACATCCGATGTTAACTCACTTCACCATCCCTCTTACTACAATAATTGCTCTTCATTTCAAGCGTTTACTGTTGAATATCTTCTATTACATTTTCAATAAATATAATAATTTTTTGAAAAAATTATAGTTAAAGCCCTTGCTTTTGAGTTTCGTGATCTTGGTTTCAAATCCTGATGTAACTTTTTTTCGCTTGGGGTTTACACCTCGCCGACAGAAAGGTCATTAGAGGCGGAAAAGGATTGGGGCAAAGAACGGGAAGGAATTCGGCAATGGTCTTTTTGAAGGAAGCATCCCGGCATTCGCCTCGAGTGATTTGGGGAAACCATGGAAAACCCAAATCTGGATGCTCGGAAGGGGATTCGAACCCGCGTCCTTCCGAATGCGAGGCCACAACGCCTGTTATAACCAAAGGTGTTAAAAGCTGCCCTTGATCATATAAGATTTGTTAGGATGTACATTGGAATTTGATTTATCTTTTAACTGTACGGAGCGTGGTGGTGTAACGGTTAGCGTTCTGGCCTCGCATTCGGGAGGACGGCGGTTCGAATCACCATCCGGGCATCCAGATTTGGGTTTTCCATGGTTTCCCAAATCACTCCAGGCAAATGCCGGGATGCTTCCTTCAAAAAGGCAATGGCCGAATTCCTTCCCATTCCTTGCCCCACATCCTTTCCCGTCTCTAAAGACCTCGCTGTTAAGAGACGTTAAGCAGTTTTAAAAAAAAATTAACTTTAATTCCAGCAACGACAGAAGAGGAATGCTTGGAAAATTAAAACAATATATCCAGGTCGCGACATCACGCAAATTCCTTTTTAATACTGATACAAAACAGTTTGCATTATTCCCGGCTGTGAGACTTGGATGCTAAATGAATTTGCCGAAGGAAAACATAGGCCGGCCAAAGAGTTGTGAGAGGTTCAATGGTAGGTTTATACTGAAAGATAGGAATAGAGCAACTGGCGTCGGACCAGTTACGAAGGTTGAATACTTCTTGGAGGAGACATCTTCCTTGGAAGAAGCAGTAGGTTGGCAATGTTGCTTGGAGGAAAAATGCTGAAAAACGGTGTTGGAGTGTAGTCCAAAAAGTCATCGGAGGGCGAGAAGAAAACCAGCAGACCAATAGGATAAGGTTATATACAAGGTAGCAAGAGTCAGAATCGCCCAAGACCGTTCGACCCGGAGAAGACTGCTGAAGCTCTACCTTAGCTCATAGTCCTAAGAGGCCGCATCATTTAATGTTTGAACTGGCTGATGGTGACAACTGATCCAAAATTTCTTGACTATGGTTTTCAGTAAGAGTTGTAAGCCTGAGGTTAGGAGAGACTTACGAAGGTAACGTTATAAAACCGGAACAGGCCAGGCGGCAATATCTGTGAAGAAGAAGAAAACGAAGAAAATAGTTGTGATGAATCTTTAGAAATTCTCCGCAACGTTGACTTTACTTTTTCATGGTGCAATAATTAACCACTTGAAGTAAAATGTAAAACGTGTAGGAAAATGCGCATCACAAACATAAGGACAATGTAAGCTTTACTTCTATCGGCTACGTTGAGTTTCTTTAGCATTAGCAGTTCAGGGTAACACGAAATAGATCCTACAAGTCATCCAGATTACCCAGTTAGTTAGTCGTTCCTACAAACCTCCACAAGGATCTGTATAAATTATTCGCTATTGTCACAATCTGACGGCGGTGCTATCATCTCTCAACTCTTTGCACCTACACAGTAAGACAACCACAAGGATCAATACTAGTTCTCGTGATGCCTAATACTTTATCTATCACACTTTTCTCACCGATGTTGTGTGCTGTCAGTAGTCAATACATTCTTAACTTGTCTCCAAAACGTTTTTCTCTCTGCTCCGTAAGATAAACGGCTTGTTCGCCACAAGAATCTTTCCCAATATATACTCTAAGCTTAGCATTTTTCAAAAAGCTAGTCGGCCGCTCTTCACTAAGAATCGGTTTTAGTACACATAATATTCAATATAATGTCAACCTGTAACACGTGAAATCCACTCTCGGCTCTATATTGCTAGACTTCCACAAGGATCAATACTAACGCACCTCTAATTTAATGCTAGGATTCGTCACCGAATTGATGACTAACAGCTTGTTGGAGCCAAACGGTAAACCTATCTTCGTCGCCATTTCCGATAGACACATTGCTTAATATCTGTGCATGTACGTTGAAAATTTCAGGGATCTCCTTCCTCGTTACGTTGATGACAACATGTAATCGACGACTTAAAGGACAGTAGCTTCGAGATTTGTGTATGTTTCCACTCTTTACACAGGTTCTAAACCGAATAGTTCTGTGGTTTGAATAGGTGACGCAAACGAAATGACGCTACAAACACACAAACCAACAGTTCGAAATTGAACGAATACATGTGCCAATGTTTTTGACTACTTACAAACGATCGAAAATACTTTTTAAAACTCTATGTGTGGAGCACAGCATTTTATGGTAGTGAATCTTGAACCTTAGGGATACCAGAAAGAAGGAAAATTGAAAGATTTGAGATGTGGGGCTAGAGGAGGATGTTTAAAATTAAGTGGACAGTTAAAGTACGAAATGAACGAGTTTTGGAAATGATGGGTGAGGAAAGAAGTTTGTGGAAGAAGCTTACTGAAAGAAGAGACAGGCTGGTAGGTCAAATTTTGAGACATGCTGGATTGGTTAATTTGTTAGTGGATATAACAGCTGAAGGTAAGAACTGCAGAGGAAGACAGAGATTAGAGTACATGAAGCAGATAATTGAGGACGTGGGTTGTAAGAGGTATGTAGAAATGAAGAGGTTAACACAAGATAGGAATGGATGGAGAATTGCATCAAACTAGTCGAGAGGCTGATGACAGCAATAAAAACCTATTCAATTTCGTCTATAGTTACGTATTTTTACGGCCAGAGTGTTACTGTCATGACAGCGTAGTTGTTATTTATTTCGAGCGACAGTGGGCGCAGGAGATGAGGTTAAGGTAAGCAATCACTCTACGCTACGTGGAGCAGCTTCCCACGAAATTGATTTCCCAGCCACAGCGGGGGTGGAGGGAGGGGACGAGGGGGGAGGGGGGGGGTTGGAGCCTGGGTGCTGACTCATCCGCGAATTTGATTCCCTTTTCGCATGTCGCGAATTATCCGAGAGCAGGGGACTGGCTTACAAGTCGAGAGTCAGCCAGCAAGTCAACAACAGCCCGTCATCCTCACGATTATGTACTGCAAACTTCCTTTGCGTCTCTTCAACAAATTTGTAGGGGTTAAGAACTACGTACAACGAGGAATAGTGTTTTGTATGCGAATGGTGTAATCTTCATTGCAGGTGCAAGTAGGGGTAAACTCAGATCGGCATCTATACTCAGAAGTATACAGGACGTTGTAGGTGGCAGAGAGTACTTAGCACCAAAACTGACATCCATTTTATGCACTCCAACCCCTGATGACTAGACGACAGAATGAATCCACACAGACGTCAGTACGGAACCTTATTTCTCAGATCTTATCTACCCTCTCTTTCTGACTCCAACCGAGCGTGGTGGGTGAGTGGTTAAAGCTCTGACCTCGCATTCGGGAGGACGGTGGTTCGAATACCCGTCCAGGCATCCAGATTTGGTTTTACATGGTTTCACCAAATCACTCTATGCGAATGCCGGGTTGTTTCCTTTAAAAGGCCATGGCTGAATTCCTTCCAGTTACTTTTCCCTAGTCCCATCCCGCCTCTAATGATCTCGACGTCGACGAGTCGTGAAGCCAAAGGCAAAAAAATAAAAAAAAATAGGACTCGAGTACTTTGTTGGAATGGAATAAGATTAGAGAATCTTTTGTACACTGGAGACTTAGATCCTTTTACTAAGGTTGGATAAAAAGTAATGCGGAAGAATTTTTTGGTAAGTATAAAAACGAGGACTGCACGACATCCATAACCTACACGAAATTTGTTTACTAACCTATTTAAATTTGTTTTAATTGCTCCGTGGATATGTCCACTTCACGTTTTGCGCTCTTTTTTTTGCGGAAAACTTGCCAGAAATTTAATTAAAACTGCCGAACTACGACAGCGGCGCAGATCCTTTAAATGCCGCCTGCGTTGAAAAATGTTAGTTTAATCCTTTTGTTGTAATGTTTTCTTACCGTTTGAACTTTCTTCCGTTGTAAAAAGTCGCACAAAATTGACAGACAGACAATATTTATCCGAGTTGTAATGCGGTGATGCCAGCCATCTTATACCGAAAAGAGTAATCAGAGATAATCGATTGCTTCCGTTGTAAACAAATGAGCAGTGATGGATGCCACAGGACGAACAGTTAGTAAATTTTTTATCTTGGTCCAGGCCATATTTCAACCGAACCACGAACTCTATGACGAAAGAAAACTGTTTAGGCTGACATGATACCTGTACCGATAATTTTTATGTTATTGTTGCAGTGCTGATAGCGTTTCTCAGTTGCGCAGACTCTCATATTTCGACATTTTAAATTTAATTTGGTCGACTTTTCCGTAAAATAAGTGCGCTAAACGTGAAGCGGACATATTGGCGAAGCAATTAAAACAAATTTCAACAGTATTACCTTGGTTCTCCGGGAGGAGCCGCGTCGATTTATTAAAACGTTTCGGCCATCGTGCTGTGGCTTTCATCAGATGAAACAGTAATACTTACAGTGACAGGGGAAGCTTTCGGAATCAGATTTCAACGGGTTAGTACCAATTTCGCGTAGGTTCCAAACGTTTTGCAGTCCCCATGAAAACAGTAAGGAATTCAGTGCACCAAGAATGAAGAGAGTCTCCATAGAATAAACATCGATAGTGCACTAATCTATGAGTGTTCTGATGACGGACGTCTGGTCTCGTGACACCGCAGATAAAGCGGTTGGCTGAGCTGAAAACATTATCTAGTTAGTGTGAAATTTGGTCTCCTATTTGTGATTGAATGTTGGGGTTTGACAGAATTTTTTTTCATTTTTTTGTATTATTTTTTTAATTTTTTTATTTTTTTTATTTTTTTTACGCATCGTCGACGGCTAAGGACATTACAGGTGGGATGGGACTGGGGACAAGGAACGGGAAGGAATTCGGCAATGGCCTTTTTGAAGGAAGCATCCCGGCATTCGCCTGGAGTGATTTGGGGAAACCATGGTAAACCCAAATCTGGATGCCCGGACGGGGATTCGAACCCGCGTCCTTCCGAATGCGAGGCCAGAACGTTAACCGTTCACCCAGCACGCTGGTTTCTTTAAAGTAAATTGCAGGTGTTGATTGTATTTCATTTGAGACATCGAACACTGCAGATTGGCGACCAGTGACAAGACAGGACGTAGCACTTCATAAGACGCGCCCCTCCGGTTCCGCAGCCAGACACTGGGCCACCCCTAGCAGGTGCGCGCCTCGAGGTGTTGGCTGCGGAGTTAAATCACGACCTCCCCTCTCGCCGCGGGGGGAGGGCTCGTTACGACCACTTAGAGACAGACAGACAGACGCCCGCTCCCACCTACCTGCGCGGGCCTCACGAAAGAGGGCGCTTCAGCTCGCAACACGACTGCAGGTCCGGGTGGGTAGCCAGACAAAGGGGGTTCCCCTGAAAATATTGTCTGGTTTTGTTACCTAAAAGGAAATTTAGTAACAGTATTAATCATACACAAAAAATTCGTTGAAGTAAGAAATTATATAAATATATATGTAAAAAAATTCACTATTATTATTTTAATTTACTATCAGTCAGTATTAATACCGCAACGCAAACACTGTACTGCGCTTTGGATTTTTGGAAATGAACTGATTCAAACAATTTTTCCAAATCAAGTTCATCAGTGAGGTTACTATATACATGTAACACTGCGGTGTAATTCAGTCGATCTTTCAACATTTTCGATATTAGGTGACTTTTGAGTCGTCGTAAGAACGGAAAACTTTGTTCGTTCGAACAGACTACCCACGAATCGTGGTGAGTTGTTGAACGTAGCGTGCGAAATTTGGTATGAATCCTCTAGTCCACTTGTACGTTTGTAAAAGATCTTCAACTCCTCTCATTTGGTCTTCTCTATCTCTCTCTCTCTCTCTCTATCTCTGTCTTTCTCTTGTACAATACCCTTCTTCAAGTTATCACTTTTATTATTACTTATTTTGTTTGCCTCGTCATATGATTGCTAAGCTGATGTAAGTTGATATAGGTCATACTTTGGGCGCCAGTGAGTTCAATCAACTACCTTGATTTGACAAAATAATGGATCATAAGGATGGGTGATAAATGAACCATATTATTAATTGAAAAACCCACAAATTACGAAATAAAATTCGTTATCTTTATTTAAAGTAAATCACCTACACTCTTAGCAATTCATAAATTGCTGCTCAGTGGATTGCATGAATTATCCCATAAGCGTTACTGGGTTTTGCTAAACTGAATTCCGGTGACAACTGAGGCGTGAACTGCGCTCCTTTACCGTTTGTTGGACGTTGTTGTTGGAAGAGGCGAGACGCAAAGGTTGTTGACCATTCTGGAGAGATGCCGACGTGGACTGCAACAGCTGTGGTCGAGCGCCCACTGCTCTGTGTGGCGTCGTGTAGGGAAGGCGTCTGCACAGCTCGGCTCCGTCGACGTCAGGTAGTCAGCACCGGCGAGACTCGATCGCCGAACAGCCTGCAGCCGTGGTCCACGTTCTGGCTCCCAGACAACCTGACTCGTCGAACCCTCAGCCACGAATCCCCTCTTCAGTCGTCCTCCCCTTCAGATCACCCTGAAAAACATTCTCCCCAGTACCGCAGTCCTCCATCAGACGACCAGCAATAAATTTCAACATACCACTCACAACACGTCTGACCACTCGTATCTTCCGAGCGCTAAACAAACATTCCCTTCTTTCTTGGGACAACAACATTTATCCGCACGGGCAGCGAAGGTCTCTGCTCCCCCGGGTCCTAGTTTTTTTGTGTGTGTGGCGAGCGTCTGGTGAGCTCGCCCCCCTCCTGTCTGTGACTACTCAGGTCTATAACACATACAGTTTCGTTTAACGTTGACAAACATCAGCTGTTATTTATTCTCAAACCAGATGTAACATTACACTCTATGCGTGTCGCACGCTCGGTCGCTCCGGGTGGGTAAATACCCACACGGAATTTACCGGGTGGGTAGTGCTACCCACAATATCCATACCATCTGCCAGCCCTGTAACCTTACTGCAGGTTCGATAGTAAATAATAAATAGATAGATAGATTTTTTGGATAGCTTTATTACATTATTTTTTTAAAATTACAGTGATTATCATGTAAACAAACATGCAAATATTTGTTCTTTAAAACCATTTAACGGCGGAAATTCAGTAAATAATTAAGTCAAATCTGTTGTAGCAACGTCTGTAACTAATCTAATATTTATCAGCCAATGGCTAATACAACATCTAGAACACCTTTCTGCATCCAATAAGAATGGAAGTCCGTGATTTTACTCTTCCGTTTGGCACGAATCATTTCTAGTTTCATGGCCCAAGTCACACGTTGGATGAAGACATAGGTGTAATTCATATGCTACTGTTTATTTTATAAGCAAAAGTAATAAATTCTGTAAATTATTGAAATTGCAAGAAATATCAGGGATACACTTAAAGTTGTTGCAGCGCCCCGTTTGGTAGAGCATAGCACACTTAAAATATTTTCACGTATCGTCAGTCCTAACAGTTCACTACACAGCTGTTGCACTAAGGTCCATAAGTCGGTTTTCCGGCAGTTTAGAAACATATGTGCAGTATTAGCTACATCAATGCACCACGGGCATTTGTCCTGCTCACTCATGTTGCATTGATATATTTTTAACTGTATCCTGACACTGCCCCATAGAAAACGCCAACAGATATCAGAGTCCAGACTGTTATTTGGAGGACTGTAGATGGCAGACCAGTTGATTTCACTATCCACAAAATCACTGTGTCTGTATGTTGATGTTGCAGGTCGTAGGAAATTTAACTGTATTTGATAGATGTTGCATTTGGCAGTAAGAAACGTAATTCTTCTCCCTTGTAACATCACAGTAAATAGACAGTAGATAGTAGATAAGTAGATTGATTTTTGGATGGATACAGTCATTTATTAAAACAACAGAGGTTCAATACATTAGTCCATTACTGTTCATACTATACTACATACAAGTTACAACATTTTTAGAATACAATTGTGTGTAATCAAACGACAGAAAAAATAGGTAGAAAAGTAGTCCTACTACACTCATATCTTAATGGTCTTCAGTCACCTTAATTCAATTTAACTGCAATGGAGCAAACGCTCCGTTGAAAATTTCCCTACAGATCTATTTTACCATTTATATTAAAGTCCCCATCCACATACATTTGTCCTTTACGAATTTAAATTTTAAACAATTTTAATGCTTTTGGTAAGCTATTCAGCACTTTTCCTGGTGGTATATTCCAACCTCTGACTGAGCCTCGAGGGTGAGCGACAACGCTCTTGCCTTGAATTCCGGAGGACGTGGTTTCGAATCCCCGTCCGGGCATCCAGATTTGGTTTTTCCGTGGTTTCCCCAAATCTCTGCTGAGATGCTTCCTCCAAAAGGCCATAGCCAAATTCCTTCCCGTTCCCAGCCCCCGCTCTTTCTTGCTCTAAAGACGTCGACGAGGCGTAAAGCTATAAGTAAAAAAAAAAAAAAAAGCCGAATTACCGTCTGGCCATCTAGATTTAACTTAACTTTTCCATGGTTTCTCCAAATCACTCGAGGGGAACGTGAGGATGGTTCATTCAAAAAAAATCATGTCAGAAATCCTTCCTGTATCTTGATTCCATTTATTTCCCGACTCTAACGACATCAATGTCTCCGAGGCGTAATGTAAAAAGGAAAAAAGTTCGAATCTATCTCACCTTTACATAACACAAGAAAATTTTCAACTTCCTTATTCCACTTGGGGTCATGGCATTTCTTCCGTTCTATGCACTGCTGTTAATTTTTCTATGAACATCCTTTCGTTGCACTCTCCCATCACTCCGTTCACTCTTCTACTATCTTCTAGTGGCAACCAAACCATCTCCTTTATCATATCAGTTACTCATTATGATCTGAAGATGGGTGTGTAGGGTAATTGCCACCGGAGCGTGTGCTCCATTGCAATTTAATTAAATATTATTATTATTATTATTACAGTAATTTCTACAAACACGTCGATCTGCCATCCTTTGCATTTCCTCCTCAGGGTCACCCAAAATATTGTACATTA
The DNA here is from genome assembly GCA_031002005.1 of Vandiemenella viatica. Classification (NCBI taxonomy): domain Eukaryota; kingdom Metazoa; phylum Arthropoda; class Insecta; order Orthoptera; family Morabidae; genus Vandiemenella; species Vandiemenella viatica. Next base: position 268,425,170 of record JARYHS010009186.1, read on the forward strand.
ATATCGTTTATTCGCAATCATTTTAATCTTTGCGAGTGTGCGATCACTGAATTATATTTACAATCATTTGTTTTCATATTTGTTGTGTAACAACTTTGAGTTGTATTACGAGCAATTAGTATCTCTGATTTAATTAGCGACCTCAGAATTGTATTAACAATCATTATCATCTTTGATGTAATGTGCGACATCTGATCTGTATTAAGAGTCTTTGGTGGATACCTAGTGAGGTTAAGAACATATAATCATTTTTTGATGGGATTACCACTAGCACAGAGTCTTCTGACGTATTGCAGTTTTGAAATTAGATACCATGCTTTCAAGATGTAAGGTCTTTATGATGGAGTTACTGCATGATACCATAACAAAGATATCCAGAGACACAGCCCGGTATAAATGTATAAATAATAGCTTTTGCCCGCCAATCTATACTAATATTATAAATGCGAAAGTAACTCTGTCTGTCTGTTTGTTACGTTTATTGGGCTAAACGGCTACTCCAATCATGATGAAATTTGTCAAGGAGATGCTATTTGACAATAGGATGGAAACGGGATACCA
>JARYHS010009186.1:268426730-268457750 GCA_031002005.1 Vandiemenella viatica
AAATCACTCCACGCGAATGCCAGGATACTGCCTTCGAAAGGCCATGGCCGAATTCCTTCCCTTTCCTTGCCACAGTCCCATCCCGCCTCTAATGACCTCGACGTCGACGAGGCGTAAAGCCATAAGTAAAAAAAAAAAAAAAAAAAAAACGAAAGTAAAGTGTATTTGAGCTGCATAGCATAAGTCACCTGCAGTTATAGATAGTAACCCTAAGGTAGCAGCAAGTACAATAAACAAAGAAATAATAAAAAACATGTAAGAAATAATAAAGATATAACAAATAATAACGGGAGAGATTATTGGGACCCGAAATGAGTTTATAAGGAGACAGATCATTACCTTTATTTTTTTTTTTTAGTTTGGTGATTTTTCGACATCTGTAGGTCGATTTTAAGAAAAAATATATTCCAAAAGCGACAAAAAATATGTTTCTGGAGGCAAGAAAAAGTTTTGAGACTTTAGTTCATCACCACGTGGTGGTCGTTCCATGTCTTAAAAAATATTTAAACCAGCAGAATCTATAATTGTTAAAAAATATACGTCTTTAAGCACAAAAATTGATTTGATAAGATAAAAGATTGTGAGGGCGTTAAATTTTTGCACCTCTTATGGTAGAGTTTAAACCAAAAATGCATTTCACAGAATATAAAAGCAAAACAAATACTAAATAACCCGCCAGTGTGGTTACGTGCGTGTGAGTCCTGATCCCCGCGTACCGGTCATTCTGATTGCGGTTTTTAGGCGGTTTGTCGCAATCATCAACGTTTTTTCCATAACCACTGCATCATAAAATACACATTTCACAGACAAAAATACACTTATCATACAGTACACAAGTTAAACCTTTCGCAGACAGATGCCAACACAACATCTATCCAACAAGCTAAATGCTTCGAATCTGACAAATCCGATTCTATCACGGGTTGGGCATACTGTCACATTACGATAGTTTAACGCACCTATCAATTTTGATGCAAAGATCGATTAGCGAGTGTAAAGTCGATTATTGACTTCAATGATCTAGTAGGAGTATCAGTAGCAGAGTGTATGTGATATAGCGCGCGAGTTGTTACAGCAAATGTGTGTGCGGGAAGAAATGATCGTACCGATCTGAAAAGTGTCCGCCGGTTGAGAGAAAAGCCTTTTGAAGAGCTACCGCGTCGGTAAAGTACCCAGTGACATTCATGTACATTTAAAGACAGTCGTATGTGTTATGGTGCACGAACTGTTACAGTAAATGAGTGCGCGGGAAGAAAAGATTGTGCCTAACAGAAAAGTGTCACCGCTTGTTGAGAAAGTCTACCGCGTCGGTTAAGTGACTAATGAACCTTATGTACTCTTAAAGACTGTTAGTTACGTAGGTCGTTCACTAATGTAGAAAAAGAAAGATCTTGTTGTTTCATTTGTGTTGATTGAAAGAAAATTCTCACTCGCTAAGAACTTGCAAATCTTCGGCAATTATTATTCAGGGTGTTCCTTGTATACTATTCAGTACAAGAAAATAATAAATATGGTTCGGTGGTCGGAATGTAACAACTTATAGCTGTGCAATAAAAAGTGTTCTTGTGTCGATATACTTGGAGTATGTGTTGTGCAGTAAGTAACTGTGATAAATCATTCCCTCACCCACCAAACCAGGCGACCGTCTCAAAAACTTATCCCTGAATAATTTCCTTTGTTTTATGAAGTTCCGATAGCTTTCAAACATGGTCAAAGCATAAAGAAAATAAGTGGTGATTGTGAACTGAGCTCTCGTCATCAGAACTTATATTTCAAAAGCATATTTTAATAAGTTATTTTACAATACGTCATACCAACATCATAATTACACCACTCATGTTGCGCTAGTGCAGATAAGAAAAAAGTTTTTTTTTTTTTTTTTAAATGATCTGGTTGAAAGACGTATAGAAGAACACTATAAAACGTCTATTGTATAACTAACGGATGGCTAGAAGATAAAAAGAAGAGAGAGAGAGAGATAAAGTCAACGAAATTCGATGTGAAGTAGCGTGAGTTGTCGGCATTTTTCCTGAACAGTTTTATGTACAGAATAGCTAAATTTTTGACGATACCGCATTTACACAGAAGATAAGAGAATAATCTCTAACCATTAACAAGATATTGTAAGGGATACAACATTAAAGGGTTTAATATTGCTTGTTACTCGGAAACAAGAAACTAGTAGTGTGGAAATAAAGACATAATCTTTATATATAAAATCGTAGGCGTGCATAAACCACATCATCACGCACAAATCACTGGGCCCATTAAGGCCATATTCACACGAAATGTTGTTATGCTGACGGCGATTAACATGCAAAGACAAGGAAGCAAAGATAATGACGTTAAATATCTTTGGTTCGAATTTACTATATTGCTAAGTTGAACTGATATCTGGAATTATTTTCTATCTGACGTGAGAAAATAAGTAAGTTTAATTACCGAAGATAGTATATCCGCGGATCAGAATCTAAAAGAAGTATTTTCGAGAGCGGTATTAAGCGATAACAGTTATGGTCTCTGGACCAGAGATTACCACTGCTCGTAGTTAATGAAACACTCAGTTTTGAACGTATGAGATCGGTAGTACTTTTTATGTATTGTGAATGCAAAATATATAATTAATGCTGTCTGGTCTATTACGTCCTTAGCATTCGGTAGGAAAAATAGGGCATGTTGCTCATTGATATGGATTTGGAAACCTGAGAAAATAAAGACATAAGTTTCCACGAATTAGTGATCATGTTCTGTTGAATGCGATTAATGCATCGTGTTAGTTTCTTTGTCCTAGTGGCGTTGTGTTAATTTTCACATAGTCGATTCAAGAGGGGTGTTCGTACTTCAACACCCTACATTATTGAATTTCTGGTAATATTCAAATTTTTTTAATACTTTATCTGTGAATTATCAGCACAAATCTCAAATTCAGGGTGGACGAATAGCGTAAATACCACATACGTCTAATGAAATACCACTTATGATGGTAACCACACATGAAAAATTGACATAAATCAGGAAAGAACCGCTGCATGAATGATATTAACCCTCCTATGAAATTTCATCTCATCTTTACCATTTTCTTGGTGATGCCACATCCATTGCATGCAGATCGTCCCCAATTTCCGTGACAATTATTAAAATTACGATAGAATCACTTTTTCTTCTTCTTATAACTAGGCCTATGATCTTGATGACAAAAAAAACCAGCAACTTGCATGCAAATATGACTTTTAAAACAGGTAAATATGACCTAAAAATAACAAAATGTGACCAGCCATTTAAATTTATTATATATCAAAACGTGCTCAATTCTACTTTATTTATTTTATTTAGTGGTGTCACTTTCAAGTAGACAGCATAATTTACACTCGTGTACTCACTGCACCATTGGAAAATTAAATTTTAAATCGCTTCCATGAAATCATTTTAATTTCACATTATTTACAGAAAAGTGCTCTTTCCACCATACTAAATTAATCCTCTCATTTTTTTTCGTAACTTTACACTTTCAGAAAAAATTGTTTTCGGCTTGGCGGCACTCACTGAGCCACTGAAAGATGAAAGGATTACAGTCCAAAGCACTGGCGATATTGAAACATTGATTGACGCGGCTCGACACAGGCATACTGCTGCTGCATTGTCGAGATTAAAAGGCGGGCGCAACATTGACGTTTAGAATGTAACGATAATGCATAACTTTAATTCTTGAATAGTGCATTCTGACCAATTCAGTGACAATTAGTTTTCTTTTTTCGTCCAATGTGTAGTAAAAATACAGTTTTGTGACTAATTATTTTAATTTCTTTTCATCTATAACATCAATTCTCGGTACTATTAAAAATTTACCAGATTTTTCCTCAAAATATGAACATAAATACCATCGTAATATGACAAAAAAAAAAAAAAAAAAAAAGGCCTGAATATGCATTTATATGCTATATAAAATACATTTAAATACAATCAGAAACTTTCAACCAGTGTTTAATTCAGCGATACAGCTCAAAATGAAAGCAGGAAAAAAATATGACTTCTCCTAAAGATCCCAATCCAACTTACGGATTTACGCACCGTCGAAGTCATTAGATGCGGGAAAGGATTGGAGTCAAGGAACGGGAAGTAATTCGGTCATGGCCTTTCGAAGGAACCATCCCGGCATTCGCCTGGAGTGATTTGCAGAAACAGGGAAAACCGAAATCTGGATGAAGATTCGAACCCACGTCCTCCCGAATTAGGGGCCAGGTAGAATCGTCGCATGATGGTTATTAAACCCGATAGGTAACACTATTTCCTTTACATCATTTCAGATAACTTTGTGACGTCACATCCGTTACCTGAAAATCGTCACAAAATTTCCTTGCCGCTTGTTCAAATAACGAGAGCACCTAAAGGATTTTTTTTTTTACCTAAAAAAATCGTTGTCGTTGGTCGCAGCAATATCCGACAGGGATGTGCGTTGCTGACTGATGTGTGTGTGTGTGCAGTATGTATGCCGCCACACATCAGCTGCGCCGTTTGTCGTCGGCGGCCATTGCTCGGAGTAATTTGTTGCCCGAGCTCTCCGCCGCCACAAAAAATGGAGGCACCGAGCCAACTCGTGCTTCCGCCGCCTCGCGTAAAAAAAAAAAAAAGTCCCCGCTTAATCGTAAATAGTCCGCGCACTGAGGGTGCAGATAGGTGGGCCCTGCCTGGGACCTGCTGTAATGGGCAATCCCGGATTCCTCCGCCCAGAACTAAGGCCAAGCTTAAACGAGTCGGCAGTAAACAGGAGAGTGTGATACTGTACACTGTCAGGACACATCTCTAGTCCAACGTTGTGATATTCTTCAAACTATGTCCATATTACAAGAAGGAATTAATATCGTGCTCACATCTTTAATTTTTTTTATTTCCCTGTCGTCAGTCTTTCGACTGGTTTGATGCAATCCTCCATCCCTTCCTATCCTGTGCTAACCTCTTCATTTCTAAATACCCCTTACAGCCTACGTCCTCAATTATCTGCATCACATATTCTAATCTCTGTCTTCTTCTTCAGTTCCTACCTTCGACTGTTCCTTCCACCAGCAAATTAACCAATCCAGCATGTCTCAAATTATGACCTACCAGCCTGTCTCTTCTTTCTGTAAGCTTCTTCCACAAACTTGTTTCCTCGCCCATCATTTCCAAAACTCGTTCAATTCGTATTTTGTCTGTCCACATAATTTTCAGCATTCTTCTGTAGCACCACATTTCAAATGCTTCAATTTTCTTTATTTCCGGTCTTCCTAAAGTCCATGTTTCGCTACCATAAAGTACTGTGCTCCACACAAAGAGTTTTTGTAAGTTCTTCCTAATTCCTAGATCAATGACCATTAACGAAAGTGGTCAGTAAAATACGCAAAAATCGAATAAACCGTAATGCATAAAATTTGATTAAGCAACAACATTAGTGAAAGTTTTAACCAAACTGAAATTTTTACCTAATTTGCATTCGTGGTTACAGCAGAGATATGAAAAATATAAGTTTTTAAAGTTTTTTTATGTTACTTTCATTAGCCACATATTACTGAAAAGCAGTTCCTCGTTTTTCATCCATAAAGTTTATTGATGTTTTTTATCTATGAAATGTTACGAAAATCAAACTTAATGAATGTATTATGACAATTAATTTTGCATCAGTTGATTAGCTATTAAATTATGGAAATAACCTCGAATATCTTCTAATGATATCTCTCGTCGCTGTTCATTTGCGAACGAAGGCTGCGAAGTCGCCGTTCTCCAGCCAATAGCTATCGATGTGGGTGATTGAGTGAGTATGCTTAGGGAATTATAGTAGATTGAAAGTTGTACAAAGCATCAAACACTGAAAGATTTTTAAATCAATATTCGTTCTCCATTTTATCAACGCAACATTTTTCATCTCAGCATAACAACATCCGTCTGCCTTCCCTGCAAAGAGTCTCCTTTTTCTTCAGCACAGATAACACTTTTAACGACACTCAAGGACATCCATACAACCTAATACTCACTTTCGCTATATAAATACATAAATATTGTTATCACAAGATTTACACATGATTGTAACCTTTTAAATCTCACACAAACCCTATAAACATTGCGACTAATCCAGCTATGGGGGAGATATCGTAGAACTTGGAAAATATTTAATTACTATTCATATTTTAATATTTTATTAAAGATAAACTTTAAAGGAAAATAAGTTTTTTTTACGCAAATTGCTCATTTTGCGTAAGAACAGTCTATTTCGATATAGTACTTTTTTTAAACTGCTAAACGTCTCTTAACAGCGAGGTCTTTAGAGATGGGAAAGGATGGGGGACAAGGAATAGGAAGGAATTCGGCCATGGCCTTTTTTGAAGGAAGCATCCCGGCATTTGCCTGGAGTGATTTGGGGAAACCATGGAAAACCTAAATCTGGATGCCCGGACGGGGATTCAAACCGCCGTCCTCCCGAATGCGGCGGCAGAACGCTAACCGTTACACCACCACGCTCGGTCATACAGTACTGACATGCTGATTTATTTTTCGCCTCATCTTTAAACAACGAAGAAACGTGGGATTTTTCACAAGTGAATTAAGTTATTTATGTAACCAAGCACGCACCAACAAAACAATCTTTGTGGTATGAGCTTCGCGGTATTGGACCGTGTTGTAGGACTCAATATTGTTACGTGATCCTACAGGTTGGAGGGTGAAAAGACGGCTTTACTTTACAGGCAACTTCAAACTTGTAAGTTCGTCACTTAGGTAGCAACACCGTTCACTTCATTGTTACTATTATTGAAAAAAAACAATAAAAACAACGGTGTTGTTCGCTTAGCAACTATGGGCCGAATATGGTATAAGGAAAAAGAAGAAGATATATAGTAAATACATTGCAATAAAAACAAAAACATCGCTTTAAAAGTTTTTTATTTTATTTATAATGGCGTTCGGCAACCTCTAAAAGTTGCAGATGCGGATGCGGAGATAGTATTTCATGCGGAGTTTCTGCAACTGCGGATGCGGTGCTGTATTAAGACCCTTATTGTAGTGCGATTGAAATTCAATCATGACAGCATTCCAGAACATTAAGCTTTAGCAGCCTAAAAGCTTAATTTTTTTCATTTTTAAACATTTTGTATTTTTCTTAAGTCGACCTTAATTGGTGCGACAATGTCAAGCGCTTACGACTGTTGACCATAAAGTCGTTCTTTGTCGCTTTTGGACACTATCTAACGAAATTTTTGCTTAAAACGGTTTTAACAGCGCCATCAATGATCAGACTTAAGAAATAGATCAGGCGGGGTCACATCGTCATGACCCGTTACTCTAAAATCTCAGTTCAGGAAGAAAAGCACTTATTTTGTCACACTCCTCGCATTCGGGAGGGCGCGCGTTCTAATACCCGTCCGGCCATCCAGACTTGGGTTTTCCATGGTTTCCCCAAATCACCCCAGGCGAATGCCGGGATGCTTCCTTCAGAAAGGGCATAGCCGAATTCCTTTCTGTTCCTTGCCCCAGTCCTTTCCCGCCTCTAAAGGCCGCGACGTCGAAAAGACGTAAAACTATAAGAAAAAAAATAAAGATTCTGTGTAGGGTCCACCTGACAACCGATAACTATTCTGAATGGTCATGAATTCCCACCGTTTTGCTCTAAGCGCAGTTTCAACGGATGAGGTAGAACGTAAAACAGTTCGCGCTTGGCATTTCATCTAGGCAGTGTACAATAAACCAGAGAACCTAAACAGATAGAGGTGAAGGAAAAGCGGAATTTTTTCTTTATGTCCAGTGTAAAATGAACCAATGAAGTTTCGTAGTGCTGGTTTCTACTAAACCGCCGGTGCTATTTACGGGATGCAATGTGCCGACGTCATAAACATGGTGCGCATGAGGTAGTACCACACATGTGGACGAAAATACCCTATAAATTCGCTGCTTTTAGTGTCCAGACAATTACGTTATAAATATTAGCGGCCCAAGGATCATGCCGACCTACCAAATGTTGGCTTAAATACTGAAATTTTTCAGGCGATATGATTTATTTTTAAACTTAATACGGAGAACGAAACGTAATGACTGATGCATCGTTGTTTGCGGAGGAAATTGGTCCCAAGGGTATCGCATATTTCAGTAGAGGCATGTAAGAATTAAAAGCGACGCATCGACGGGAAAAGATGAAAGATGCTGGGATGGTTCCTCACAAAAGCCCATGGGCGCCTCCTGCCATATCCCGTATATCCCTTCCAAACCATTACCTTCCCGGATAGGTGCAATGCACCCTCCGCCAAACACATTTAGTGAATCGCGGAGTAATAGTAATATTAATAGCAGACTACAAGTTGGCACACGATTTCAGGCACAAGTGTGTGGGTAAATTTTCTTGGAATAAGTTACAAAGAGAACTGAGAAATAATTTACTCAAAACGGCGAAACAATTAAAAGTTGAAGGGCAAAACTGGGTGGCTACAGGAAAGGGGTAAAAAGGGTGTGTAGGAAATTACTACCGGAGCCTGCGCTCCATTGCATTTAAATTAAAGTTTGAGATTCTTCAGTTGGACAGCTCCTCTGTTGCCATCATAATTTGTCACACTGCTGAGAGTAGGTATGATACTTAATTAAACTACTTTCACAAGGAGGTGAGAATTTCCTGACAGCAGCATCACTGGCTTTTTTTTTTTTTTTTTTTTTTTTTTTGCTGTCATCAGTCTTTTGGCTGGTTTGATGCAATCCTCCATCCCTTCCTATCTTGTGCTAACCTCTTAATCTCTACATATTCCCTACAACCCACGTCCTCAATTATCTACTTCATATATTCTAATCTCTGTCTTCCTCTACAGTTCTTACCTTCGACTGTTCCCTCCACTAAGAAATTAACCAATCGACCTACCAGCCTGTCTCTTCTTCCTGTAAGCTTCTTCGACGAACTTATTTCCTCGCCCATCATTTCCAAAACTCGTTCGTACTGTATCTGTCCAGTTAATTTTCAGCATCCTTCTATAGCACCACATTTCAAATACTTCAATTTTCCTTCTTTCTGGTATTCGTAAAGTCCATGTTACGCTGTCATAATGTGCTGTGCTCCACACATAGAGTTTTAAAAAGTTCTTTCTGAATCCTTGATTGATATTTGAAACTAAAAGATTTCTCCTTTTCGCGAAGGCTATTTTCGCTACTGTTATTCTGTGTTTGCGTATAGGTGTGCAATACAGGCGCCTGCAGTGGTGGCCATACCTCGACACACAAGCTATGCCGGCAGTCTTTTCTGCGCCGCGCAGCTGGGCCTCGTTTCACATCTCACCTGCGAGAAACACAAGAATACAAGTCAATAAGAGAAAACGAAACTATGACATTAGATCAATGGAATAATCATATATATTATTTCTATAAAATTTTTTTTTGTCACAAGCCAATATCTCTCTTGATAACTAACTGAAATGTATGAATGAAGTGTCATTTTAAAGCTTAAGGTCTTCATTTTGATCACATCATATTTTAAGAGACAAATTTTTCGTGATTCAACCCTTAAAGGGCAAAAATATCAATAGTTCTAAAATGCTATTTTTTGTACCACGAACCATTTATCTCCCTGCATTCCTAACCGATATAGATAAATGAGGTCTCATTTTAAAGCTTAAGATCTCCGCTTTAGTGACATCATATATTAAGATAGGAATTTTTCGAAATTCGACCCTTAAAGGGCAAAAGTAACAATATTTCTGCAACGTGTTTCTGTGTCACGGGCCATTTATCTCCCTTGATATCTGCCTGATATAGATAAATGAGGTATCATTTTAAAGATTATTTTTTTTTACCGCTTAACGTCTCTTAACAGCGAGGTCTTTAGAGTCGGGAAAGGATGGGGGACAAGGAATGGGAAGGAATTAGGCCATGGCCTTCTGAAAGAAGTATCCCGGCATTTGCCTGGAGTGATTTGGGAAACATAGGAAAACCCTAATCTGGATGCCTGGACGGGGATTCGAACCGCCGTCCTCCGGAATGCGAGGCCAGAACGCTAACCGTTACACCACCACGCTCCGTTCAAAGATGAAGGTCTCCTCCCTACTCACATCATGTTTTAAGAAAGAAATCTTTTGCAATTCGACTCTTAAAGGGCAAAATTATCATTATTTCCTTATTTTTTTTTTTTTAGTATGGGCCATTTATATGCCTTAATATCTAACAGAAATAGATAAATGAGCTATCATATTAAAGATTTAGGTCCTCTGCTTTGGTCACGTAATTTCTTAAGAACGGAATTTTTCGGATTTTGATCCTTGAAGGGCAAAAGTAATAACTGTGAAAGTCGCGCCTATGAGACAGTTCAGATCCAAGCCGCGAGATACCAGGAGCACATATCACTGAGATATTAATAAACTGCTGCACTGGCGTAGACTTTTGTCACGTACCTATTACATTAAACAATTGATACGAAGGAGGCGGGTCTTCCTTCGTCCTATTACAAAACACCAACTTCACAATTCATCGTGTTCGAGAAATGTTCGCACGGGTCATCCAGTATTTAAATTATGGGAAATAATCTGGGAATGGCTGAAAGTGATGTGTCAGTCACACATCCTAAACGGAATTAGGCTAGGTCACCAGAAGAATGGCTTGACATTTGGATGTCTCTCTTTTGTGCACGATACTGTGTTCTTTGCAAGAGATCTGGAGACGGCAGTCAAACAGATAGAAGTCTTCAAGGAAACAGCTGAGAAAGCATGACTACAACTATCGTTTGAGAAAACGGAATACATGAACATATACGCAAAAGACCAGACATGAACAGTTAAGACTTAGTATGGCGATAGTAAAGGAACACACAAGTTCAAATACCTTGGCGAAGTTTTGACTCCCAATGTTAATGAAAAGGCTGCAGTTAAAGACAGGGCGAGAAAGATGGAAAAGCTTTCAGGATTTATCGAAAGACACACAGATCGAAATAACTCTCCCAGCAGGTTATTTTTATTATTATTATTATTATTTCGTATCAGAAACATACAGTTACACAAGCATAAAATTATACTGGACCAGTACTTGGCCACTTCCAGTGCATTTTCTGAGGCCTCATACAGTTCAGCTGCCGAGCAGGATGCTGGACACAGTCGACACTGGAGCATGTGCTGGACAGTCTGGTCTTCACCGCAGTCGCACTTGATATCACTGATCTCAGTATAGCCCCATCTTGCTAAATTCACTTTGCATCTGCCCACTCCTGATCTCAGCCTATTCAAAGACTTCCACGTCAACCATCCCTTGTCATAACCAGGTGGCAAAGATTCAGACACTCTTTCTTCCCCAGCCATGCGGAAGGGGAGCCTTAGCTTCCCATAGTTGTAACCTGGCTTCTTCAGTTGTCGTTGTAAGTTCCTGAGACATTCTTAGGAAACTTTTCCTGGACTTCAGTCTTTGCCTGTGAGGGATATGCCCATATAGTGTATGAGATTCATCATGGTTCACTTTCCTCGATTCCTTGTTCACTGCTATTTCCCTTCGAACAGAAGAGAAGGTGGTGCTATTCCTGCGAGACGGTGGAGCCATTCGACTGGAGTTGATTTTAAGCAGCCTGTTATAATTCTGCACGTGTCATTAAGTGCAATGTCGTCTTGTTGCGCATGGGTTGTACTGTGTCATAGAGGACAGGCATACTCTGTAGCCGAATAACATAATGCTAAGGCAGAAGTTCCAATTGTTTCAGGTTGGCTGCCCCACTGCGATCCAGCCAGTTTTCTTATGAGATTGTTCCTACTGGAAACTTTCAGCTTGGAGATCATGCAATGTTTCCTGAATGTAAGTGATCTGTCAAGGGTCACTCCTAGATATTTTGGAGTGTCACAGTGTTCAAGTTCGATCCCCGACAAGCACTGTAGGACGGTACAGAAGCCAGAATGTTTATATGCGGTGGAAACACTAACCAGAAATGGATCGACAGAAATAGAAAAGAAATTAAGTTTCTAAGGATGATCTTGGGACCAAACAGGCAGGAATCCGAAAAAGCAAAGTTTCGTATCAGTCCCGTCGAAATGATACAGCGGGGAGTTTGCTAAACGTATTTTGTGCAAGTCGCTTCTGAATCTACCGTGATTCAATGTTAACCTCGATATTATCGATACAGCATTTCTGTGGCACCACTGTGTTTTTGGTATTTGCGGATGTATGAGCCCATAGTGTCCTTCCTTGTGCTGGCCAGTGGATTGCCACATATATTTCCAGAACTCAGTTGTTTTCTTTCAGATTATTGCAATTATGTCACTTCTATTAATAGTTGCACTGCGTTACCTGTGTGCGCAGCTAATTTTGCTAGATAATAGTTCATTAAAACAGCAGAACGCCTTCACCTTAAGATTATGGCGGAGTTACGGGCCGAAACCTGTTTAGAAAGCGACGTTCGGTGACATACGAGTCACTAGTGCGTCCTCAATTAGAATATTGTTGATCTGTATGGGGTCCCCATCGAAAGGGATTAATGGAGGCATTAGAGAAGTCCAAAGAAGAGTCGCCCGATTTGTGACAGGTATATATAGTTGGAGGGAAAGCGTAAGTGCGATGTTGAAGGAGCTAGGTTGGAAAGACCTGGAGCACCGAAGGCGTTGCTCTCGACGGAAGCTATTTGAAAAATTCACTACTTACTTATTTCGGAATGACTATTACTACCAGCAACATTCGTATCTCGGAATGACCGCCAAAATAAGATTAGAGAAATCAGAGCCAGAACAGATTCATTTCTGTACTCATTTATTTTCACGAGCGATTGTGGAATGGAATAGAAAAAGGTTTACCGGGCGAGTGAACTTAAAATTCGACAGGAGCAGTTCTCGATACATCACTCCGGCCAACGTGATCTGGGTTTTCCATGGTTTTCCCAGATCATTCCAGGCGAATGCTGGGATGGTTCCTCACAATGGCCCATGGGCGCCTCCTGCCATATCCCGTATATCCCTTCCAAACCATTACCCTTTCGGTTAGGTGCAATGCACCCTCCGCCACACACGTTTAGTGAATCGCGGACTAATAATAATAATACGAGTGACAACGTTTGTGTAAATACTCGTCGCGCATTGTACTTTTAACGACCTTGTTTGCCGTCTCGTTCACGGGAGTGGGAGCCGTATTATATAGGACTTAGCTGCCACCGGACTCGCGTTGCGATATACATTTCGTTCGTGTTCCTTTACGACCTCCGCGGCACAATCGATTGGCGTCTCGCGTGTCCGGCGGGCCATAAAGTCGGCGGTCCTCTCGTGACTGCAGTAAAGCGGCGCCAGTGAATCTAAGCAGAGCGTTAAGCAAGGAGCGCCACTGCTTAACCGCGGCGAGCGGCAACACATTCGGAAGGACGCAAGCTAGAATCCACGTCCAGAAACACAGAGCTGGGCTCTCCTTGGTCTTCCCAGATTTCTTTAAGTGAACACCAACCTATTTACCGAGCGTGGTGGTGTAACGGATAGCGTTCTGGCCTCGAATTCGGGAGAACGGCGGTTCGAATCCCCGTCCGGGCATCCAGATTTGGGTTTTCCATTGTTTCACAAATCACTCCAGGCAAATGCCGGGATGCTTCCTTCAAAAAGCCATGGCCGAATTCATTCCCATTCCTTGCCCACATCCATTCCCGTCTCTAAAGACCTCGCTGTTGAGAGACGTAAAGCAGTTAAAAAAAAAAATAACCTATTTGAGCCGGAAAGACATGAAATATAACATTAGAGAAATAAGGTGCCGCAATGATTCTTATATAAATTCTTTAGTCTCGTACCATTAGGAATTGGAATGCACAACAAAGAGATTAGCTTTGGTGCTGAGCATCCTCTGCCACCCACAATTTTGTGAATTGTAGAGTATATATGCAGACATGCAGATGTAGATGAATGTTTCCTTCCAAAGGATTTCGGAATGACAACAATTTTTTAATGCTTTACGCCTCGCCGACGGCTAAGGTCATTAGAGGCGGAATGGGACTTGGGACAAGGAACAGGAAGGAATTCGGCCATGACCTTTATGAAGGAAGCCTCCCGGCTTTGGCCTGGAGTGATTTGGGTGACCATGGAAAACCCAAATCTGGATCCCCGGACGGGGATTCGAACCCGCGTCCTTCCGAATGCGAGGCCAGAACGCTAACCGTTCACCCACCACGCTCGGTGATGACAACAGATACATTTTACTACCACTAACATTCGTACCTGGGAGTGACAGAGAAAATAAGGTAAGAGAATTCATGGCCTCGCTCATTTTTTCCACGAGCGATGACGGAATGGAGTAGGAAGTATTTATCGATCAAGGAAACTTAGAATGCGATTGGAGTAGTCTCGATATACCACTCCAGGGTTTCCATGGTATTCCCAGATCGCTCCTGGTGAATTCCCTTCTCTCGATCCCTTCCTGCCTCTAATGATCTCGAAGTTGACGAGATGAAAAGCGACAAAAATGAATGAATAAATAACTGCTTCTCAACGTTTTACCTTTGTTCATGATTGAAGGCACGTCAGAACATTTCGATACAGAGAAAAATCGCTACAACAGATTCCTGATTCATTCCGGAGTTTCTTAATGCTTTTATCATGACATTTAACTCGCAAGGAGCTCGCTTTCGATCCGAATCCGTCTTCCATATTCGCTCCTATGTGGTATTCCAGAATTACAAGCGACGTTGAAGCGGCCCAGTTTGAAACAAATAGTACTCGGAGACTACTGATATGAGTCCATGCGATTATAGGACATCGCAGGGAGTTGAATAAGAATATCGCAGGATGGCAGATAGCGACTGAGCAGAAAGCTGGCCGTGTAATACGTATATCAGGGCTGGCTGTAACGGAAGTCATCTATGCGGAAGCGGATGTACAGTGCTTGACATTCGTGGATGCGGAAGTTTTGCGGAAGCGGATACGAAGTGGAAAAATAATTTTATAGTTATTTAGATTTTATTATATTTTTATACCAAATTCTACATTTTTTCATAAATAAATTCTATTTCCAAATAATAGTGCCACACTGATATATTTTTTGCCTCGTCTTTCAACAACAAAAAAACGTGGGATGATTTCACAAGTGAATTAAATTATTTGCATGACTACACACGCGTCTAAAAAACAATATTTGTCATATGAACTTTGCGGAGTTCGCGGCTCAAGGCAACGCCACCGTACATCTCTGCGCCCGCCACCCGTCTTTCAACCACTTCAGTGGCACATTCACAGTACAACTTGTAGGACCTACGGTGATCCGATTTTCTATAAAGAACTCTTGATGCGCCGTGAAATGGGTTTGCAGGAATACATGTAGGACGTGCTGTATGTTGTTGGACTCCGAAACGACCAATACGGGTCCTTGCCGTCCAACAAGCTATGGCGTTGGATCGTGATTGGAGGAAACATCCTGCGAGTGTGCGATAAGGACACATGGTGTGCCACGAGAAAGTACGAGGGGAAAGGACTGCTTGGAACATTTTGTTGGATCCCTTTTATCAGCGTGAATGGGTGAGCGCATCCTATGGTAGTTCTAGACGGATGACCTGGACTTTGGACGGTGAATAGGCCGCTTTACTTTACAGGCAAGTTCAAACGAGTAAATTTGTCGCTTAGGTAATAACACCGTTCAGTTCATTGATATTTTTACTAAAGATCTTCAGAAATAAAGACAATCACATCGTTGTTACCTAAGCGACGATGGGCAGAATCTCGTATAAAGAGAAAATAATAATATATATTGCAATGTAAACAAACAATCCGCTATACATCCGCTATAAATATTGCGGATGCAAAAGTGGATGTACGATTTGAGGCGAAAGTTCCGCACTTGCGGATGCTGAGCTCCGTTACAGCCCTAACGTATATCTCTGGATGGCGTCGTGGAGAGTGTAATCGAAAGCTGGTCATCGACATAAAACCAACAATACATTGCTTCCTGTGTGGCTGAGGCCAATGTTTTGCGAATGACAGTGTGCGAAAATGGTATCATTAATGTGCGTGGATTACTGGTGAGACTGTGATTGATGAATTTCGCCGATAGTGTAAAACTGATGATATGTGGTTTGTCGTGTGAGTGGAGACTTTCCCTGCGTACTGATGCAATGAAATCTTCTCGGGTGTCCCGCCGGATGGTGTTGTAAAAACACGACGTTTCGACAGCTAGCTCTGCCATCTTCATCAGGTATCTTGTAGCTGTCGCAAGTTGACTGTCACCACACCCCGACCGCTCTCGACCAATCATAGCGAGTGGGCCTTCCAGCTGAATGTGTAAAGGAAGTTCGATGGGTGGCCAAGCCTGTCGAGGTGGTGACAGTCAACACGCGACCACTACAAGATACCTGATGAAGATCGCAGAGCTAGCTGTCGAAACGTCGTGATTTTACAACACCATCCGGCTGGACACCCGAGAGGATTTTGTTGCATGCTGTTTGTCCTTTGAATCACACGTGACAGTGATTCATCTGCCTTCAAAACTCACGAACTTGCTTTCCTCGCAGATGAAGGTGTCTACTTATTTGTGAAGTTCTATAACTGACTACATCAGTGTACAAAACTTCATTTTAATAGTTAGCGTAACCTGCAATTTCTAGTCAGCAACATGTCTTTCGGCAAGAACATTCATGCGAATCTCAGTTAGTAGCATATATCCAAGATATTTGGGATGAAATGGACAAGGGAGGCCAAATTGGAGGGTTGCACTAGACCTTTCAAAGGCCGTTGACAGAATAATGAATAATATAGTGGTAAATAAAATAAAAACTATTGGAGTTGATGAGAAAGTGATCTTCTGAAAGAAGAATTTTTAAAAGATAGAAAGCAAAAAATTAGGTTAGGGAATGCAATATCAACAGAAGTGGAAGTAAAAATGGGAGTACCACTGGGTAGTGTATTGGGACCATTGTTATTCGTTATCCTAACTAATAATTGTGTTGACGGTTAACTATCAGAGGTTACGTTGTTTGCAGATGACATAACGCTACACAAAATGATGAAAACAGAAGAGGACACTGAACAGCTACAAGGTGATCTGAACAGGATATCTAGATGGTAAACATGGAATAAAGAAAGGTCAGCTTATTAGATATACACATAAAAAATTAAAGGTTAATTTTCAGTATAAGGTGGGGAAAGAATTGCTTGTTGATGACATGAAATATAAATATCTTCGTATTACATTTGATAACAAATTTAACTGGGTAGGACACATTGGACAGGTAGTAGGAAAAGGTTTCTAAAATTCTGCACTTGTTGGAGAGAGTGATGAGGGGATGTACGAAAGAAGTAAAGGACTTGGGTTACAAAACTTTGTTCAGACCATTCCTTGAATATGGTAGTGTACTATGGAACCCACATTTTGAGTTTCAAATACAGGAGTTGGAGAGGGTGCAAAAATGGGCTGCCATATTGTTTCTGGAAATTATCGCAGAATGCAATCCGTAAGAGATATAATAAAAGAGCTGGAATCGGATTCATTGGAAGACAGGAGGAGGATGAAGAGTGTCATGGGAGTGTAAAAGGCGTATATTGGTGATGCTGCATGGGAAGATATTGGTGTAAGAATTAAAAGTAATGCATAGAAGGGAAAAGATGACCATGGCCACAAGCTGGCACTCGATTTCAGGCACAATGGTGTAGGAAGATTCTCTTCTTTAGGTAAGGGTGTTAGGGATTGGAATAAGTTACGAAGAGAAATGATGGATAATTTACCAAAAACGTTGAGTCAATTTAATATTGAAATTTGAAGAGGGCAAATGTAGGAGAGTGCAGGAAAGGGGAGAAATGGTTGTGTAGGGAAATTGCCATCGGAATGTGAGCTCCATTGCAATTATATTAAATTAAAACTTACGAGCACGCGTGTAGGTTTACCCCACCAGGTTGGTGAGTGGAACATACGATTTTGGAACCTTTGTAGAGTAGATTGTACTAACAATATCTATTACACAAAAGCAGTGCATGATGTTGTTGGTTGTTGTTAAGGTTATTGTTGGTTGTAGTTGTAGGAGATGTTGGCGGTGGTGGTGGTGAGGTGTGTTTTTTTTGTTGACCAGAACTAGTGAGTCAACATTGTAGCTGGTAGCCTTGCAACCAGACTTGATCTGATAACCCTTTTGTAAAATTAAAAACTAAGTGAACCAAGTTATTGGCAACAGCTGGTTGTAAACATCGCTCAACACGCGCGGGAAATTACATCGCCGCGTTTGCAGCGTTAACGCTGTTATTTTCGCATTTGAGCAGTGACTCGCTTCCGTGAAAGCGATGAAACAGGCGCAGGTCCATAAAGCAATATTTCACCGCAGCGCAATCCAGTGGCAAAGGGATTCTCCATCTGCGTGGACGTGCGGTCGCTGACCAGAGATAACAGACGCACCGGCGTCATCAAACACGAATTCCCGCGTGAAATACCGCCCCGCAAGCAGCTGTCGGCGCGGGGCAGACTGATTGCTGTAAACACAGCGCGGCTTATCGCTCGCGCTCTATTCACTGCCCGCACGCACCCGCACGCGCAGAAAACGCTCAACGTGTACACAATTTATCGAGAGAAAATATCAGATTTTATTTTTGTTATCAATGAGTTTTAAGCAGCGTTACCTCTGTGAATGTTTCTAAAGTTTTGTTTCTAAACTTATAAAACGGTTGGGCTCAGAAACTGAACTCGAAAAGGTCCGGCCACAATAGACCGCAACGAGCCCGCACCGTCACCGCACCGGCGCTTTTCTTATATTAATGCATTCAAAAATGGACAACACACAAATCAGCTATAGCAACACACATACACAACACTGGGCATCCTTACAGTGATACTGATAAAGATTTGAAGGTACTCCACGGCGTAAAGAAAAGCCACCAAATTGACTTCATGGAAGAATTTAAAATTTATTTGCATCACAAATTGTCTAAAGATACGGTACTGAATAAAAAAAAAAAAAAATAGAAAGTGAATATGTGAATTTTTCCTAATGTTTTGAAACCATAGTATAAAATATGTTCCATCATCTGCTAAACCCCAACGTAAATGTAATATTTATTTAATAGATATCTAGCACAACTGTAAAATCTTAAAGGAACCTCTCATAAATAATATCGAGAAGTTACTGAATGGCATGAACAAAATACTGAAGGAAGATTTTGGACTGAATATAAATCAAAGTAAAGTGATGAAATGTAGAAGAAATGATACCAATACTAGCAGATTAAATATAAAAATAGGATCGGATGCAATAGGAGACGTGAGCGAGTTTTGTTATCTGGGAAGTAAAATTACAACCGATGGCCGAAGCAGGAATGATGTTAAAAGCAGAATAGCACTAGCAAAAAGAGCCTTCATGAAAAAGAGAAACCTTTTAGTTTCAAATATTGATCTAGGAATTAGAAAGAACTTTTTAAAACTCTTTGTGTGGAGCACAGCACTTTACGGTAGCGAAACATGGACTTTATGAATACCGGAAAGAATGAAAATTGAAGCATTTGAAATGTGGTGCTACAGAAGAATGCTGAAAATTAAGTGGACAGACAAAGTAAGAAATGAACGAGTTTTGGAAATGATGGGTGAGGAAGCAAGTTCTGGAAGAAGCTTAGAGAAAGAAGAGAGAGGCTGGTAGGTCATATTTTGAGACATGCTGGATTGGTTAATTTGTTAGTGGAGGGAACAGTCGAAGGTAAGAACTGTAGAAGAAGACAGAGATTAGAATATATGAAGCAGATAATTGAGGACGTGGGTTGTAAGGGGTATGTAGAAATGAAGAGGTTAGCACAGGATAGGAAGGGATGGAGGATTGCATCAAACCAATCTAAAGACTGACGAAGGCAAAAAAAAAAAAAAAAAAAAAAAAAAAAAAAAAAAAAAAAAAAAAAAAAAAAAAAATTATGTCCATTTTTGCGGTGAATTATCTCAGATTTATTTAAATGAAAGACGTATTGAAGCATCGTTTATATGTATAACGTTTATTTTCAAACGTTGTGTACTTAGTCTAGTAACTGTATTTAATGTGATGAGGAAGTGCACACGTTAGTTTCTGTGGTTTCGTGTTGAAGAAGCCTTCATAAATTGTAAGTTTGATTTGAATATGTATGTAAATCTGTATAGTGTAACACTCCACATCATCGTTTTCCAGGAGACAAACAGGAAGCTAAGTTAACGTCCAGCAGAGGCACACGAGCACTGCTGACACTGGAATGCAGTCAAACTGCGTCTCAAAATGAGAATTATTTCTGAAACGCGTCGCGCCGATCGTAAATAAACTAGCAAAAGTAACTGCGCAGCAGAACAATTATTTGCTTACCTTTCATTGAAAACAGGTATAGACTTAAAAAAATAAAACATTTACTACGGATAAAGTGAAGCTTTCCTTATTGCTGTCGCTCACTCTATTTAAGTGAGTTCAAATGACACCGCGTCATTCGACACTCGGCCTTCATTAGTTTGGTTTACTTTTTGATGGCGCGGGCTGGTCGGTGTGGAGAAGCGTATACAAAGAGCTCAGAAATTTCCGGTCCTCAACGACTAAATATTATTTTAACGTTACTGATTGCCTTTGAAAAGTGTCATTTTTTTTTCAGTCTCACTTTAAGTGCATTCGGAAGGGACGGCGGTTCGAATCCCCGTCTGGGCATCTAAATTTGGGGTTTCTATGATTTCTTCAAATCATGCCAGGCGAATGCCGGGATGCTTCCTTCAAGAGGCAATGGCTGAAATCCTTCCAGTTCCTTGTCCCCGTCAAAGAGGTTTAAAGCCATAAGCAAAAAAAAATGTCACTTTGGGTTCATCAGATGTTCGGAAAATGTAGGTAGAGTCCTTGTATGTTCGCATTAACAAATCTAAACATTGCCAGAGTTGAAATTCGTTTTTAATTCCCGTAAAAATTGCATCTGAGACCCGGATTTGGAATCGGGTACCTTCCATACTCGAATCACATGACATAAACATCTGAATTTTGAAATACTGAAAAATATGTATTCAATCAAATAAAATTACATTTGTGCTTTGGGATAGTAAAATTAAATAATATAGAAAATAGTAAGTTTATTTTATTATATTTGATTATTTATTTTTCATAAAATAGAGATTTGTTTCTTGACTCAGATGTTACGGCGTACGATTGGGGTACTGAAAGTCCCTGGTTCAAATCCGTGTCTCAATAATTGACCTTCGCCTGTCAATGCTAAGATGCTAGGACGCTCCGTGGTTCGAATTTCACGTTAATCTGTATGTTTCCTTTTCAAATTAGGTGGTAACGATAGAGGTGTACTGCGCGGCTGATAAGAAACTCTGTGACTGGAAGTTTGAGCCCACATGAAATTATTAACACTATACAGAATATTTGCGGTCTGTATTTAAATTATAACATAGAATAATCTCATCCTTTATTAACAAAAAATAATATTGTATGAATCGAAAGTAACCTCAACCAATACAAACACGTCAAATGCGAAGTGAGTGACGCTTGACATTTCATTGTTACTATGTTGAGAGACACGAGAATCTTTCAGTCCAGTAAGGTGTGACGATAATTTTTTTAAACTGCGTAAGGGTACTATTTTTGTGCATAACAGATCAATCAATGAGGTGATAACAGGAGTCAGGCAATATATATATATATATATATTTTAAAGTACTTTACTACTTTCGTAGATTATAAAGTACGCCTACGCAAAATACAGTACTCTATAATAATTTTCGGTTGGTAATTCTAGCTGCTATCCCCAAATAACTTTTAGGGTAAGTTTTTAACAATAATTCCGTGAAACAACCAAGTGTAAACGTTGAAGGAAATGGAAAACCGAATAGGAACCCGTCCGTCACACGGACGAGCCGACACTCGGCCGAGTGCCGGTGCGGTGTCGGTGCGGATTAGTGTGGCCTGACCTTAATCGGCATGGTTATTAAGCACTTGCATTTTTTCACTGAATCGCTGGAGTGGACCTTTGTTTTCCTTCTATTAGAAAAGCATTAACATTTGTAATACAGCGTTAGCCTATTGTATCTACCCGAGATTGTTTTATCTGCAGCGAAGTAAGGTACTCTGTTGATTGCTTAGAAATTCAGCGCGATCAGGAAGTTATTTCTGAATGCTGCTATAAATGGCAACTTACACTAAATTGCAAATCAAAGCATATAGCTAATGAAGAGAGTCCGTTTACTCACGAGTACAAAGTGAACAGTTCAGTTGTTGGCACAGTTGATTCTGTGAAGTACTTGCGCGTAATAATACAAAGCAACATCAAATGTGAACTGCACATGACTTCCGTTGCGGTTAAAGCTAATTCTAGGCTAACCTAACATTCGTGTGTCGTGTTTTGAATAACTGCAACGCTCATACAAAGGGAACAGCTTATAAAACGTTCGTGCTTCCACGTTGGTGGATTACTGTTGCGGAGTTTGGGATTCATATCCCAAGGGATTGATTGACACATTAGAGAAAGTACAGAGGAGAGCCGCTAGATTTATGACTACTAGTTACAGTCCTTACGAAAGCGTCACAGCATTGATACATAGGTTGGGCTGGGATTGTTTGGCAGACAGACGACCGTCGGTTTCATCTGAATTTGCGAAATTTTTTTAAGAGTGCAATAAAATAATTCGTCCACAAACCTATTTAGGAGAGATAAGATTAGAGAAATAACATATGTATTCAGATGAATTCTTTCTTCCTTTGGACTATTCGAGATTGAAATGCACAGTCAGATTTGGCGCAAAGCACCCTCTGCCAACCAAAATATTTGTGAAGTGCAGAATATGGGTGTAGATGTAGAAGTAGATTCCTACAGAAAAAAATATTTTACTATCAATTACCATAAACAAAAACAGAAAATCCATTCTGATATCAAATATTGCCTACAGTGAGGCATTTTAAATAGGTTCACATTAATAAACTGTCCATTTTGAGTATACACTTCGCTGAGTATTTATCTTCAACAGATAAAAAAACGGGGAAGATTTGTTCTGCGGGCTTACTTGTAATTTAATATCCTCGATTTAAGTCGATTAATAATAATAATAATAATAATAATATGCACAACAGTATGACACTGGTGAAAATTCCTAGATTTCAACTCTGAGGAGATGACAAAGTTTAAAAATCAATTTCATGGATAAGTTTGGATATTTGTACTTTTATAGATCTCAGTTCTCTGATACGGACAGAAACGAATTGCGTATACTGGAATTTTGTTGCAGTACAATCTGAAATTCGAATAGCAGATTTATTAATTTTTAATATCGGGTGTAGTTTCATTTTACGCACTTCATTCTCTTATATTGTTGATGAGAGATACAAACCGAGAGAGATAGTACACTATAATCTGTGATGGCGGCATTTCTACAAAAGAATCACGCATTCACATCTACTGATTGGCTGCCGTTTGCCTTCCTCCAGTTTTACGACTTCCATCCAGAAGATGGCATGATACTCTGTTCCCTCCTCACATTTCACATTTGATCAAAGAGCACCGACTCCGAAAAATACAGCAGAGGCACAAATTTGCAAGAGCAATCCGCTGCACTCTGGTTGAATCATGGCGAGATTATGGAAGCTAAAGTGCGCCTAGGCTGTTGCTCTCGCACAATCTGCAGGTGCGCCCTGACTTCTGCCACGGTCGCCATATTAACGGACCGCGTTTGTACTTCGGACGGCCGAAAACTGCAGAAGTAATAACAAAATAAATACTAACCGTATGAGGTGTAAATAATTTATCGTTCTAACATACAGGCTCTTAAATTTTATATATATATATATATATATATATATATATATATATATATATATATACCATGTTCTCCTTCTGTCAAAAGAAAAATTTCCCTGGCACCCCTCCCCAAAGCCACAATTTTATTATTAAAATGATTAATCAATTTTTATGAATAGTTGTCTCGACAATGCAACTGAATTTGTTGTTTTAATTCCCGAACGCGTTTCACTGCATTCTCTGAAGCATCTTCAGCGGTTCTATCTGCTGGGTGTTTATACATGTAATTACATTTGTTCTATGTTACAATTTAAACATGAAAATTATGGTATACACAGATACAAGCTTACTTACATTTTTCATCGATCACGTATGCTTGTAATTGGGCATTGTTTCAGCACCAGTTATGTTTGTAGCTTCTGGCTTCGCATTCGGGAGAACGGCGGTTTGAATCCCCGTCCGGGCATCAAGATTTGGGTTTTCCATGGTTTCCCAAATCACTGCAGGCAAATGCCGGGATGCTTCCTTCAAAAGGCTATGGCCGAATTCCTTCCCATTCCTTGCCCCCCCCCCATCCTTTCCCGTCTCTAAAGACCTCGCTCTTAAGAGACGTTAAGCAGTTAAAAAGTTTGTAATAACAGTTTGCATTACAGGTGTTGGCTGCATCTTTATGAATAATTGCGTAGCACTTTAACTGCAGTGGAATGTATTGATTTCTGATCGCTTACATTTATTTGCTGTATGGTGTACATCGCTGATCGGCAGGTTTGTTTATCGTTTGTCTTCTGTTTTATTCGGTGGGTGGCACGCTTTTAAATATGCGTTTGTGCTTAGTTTTGTGTTTGGTGTATTAATATTATTATTGGCTGTTTCTTTTTGTGGTAGATGGTTGTGTTTCTTATTGTATCTGTGTATACCATAATTTTCATATTTACGTTGTAACATAGAACAAATGTAATTGCATGTATAAACACCCAACAGAGAGAACCGCTGAAGATGCTTCAGAGAATGAAGTGAAACGCGTTTCGGAAATAAAACACAAAATTCAATGGCATTGGCGTGACAATTATTCATAAAAATTGATCCTATCGCAATTGAGGAAATCGCCCACAATGTCCAGATGAAGACGATTAATGCCTATATTTCAGTATTGACAGTGACGTCTATGAGGTTTTCAACTTCAAAGGTAGTGAAGGAGTCATCATTGTACCTGCGGCGGTATAGAGCCAGGGTATCGTCCAGGCGGATGGCGACGCTTCCTCGCAACCCACCCTACCCCGACATGTCTTTGCACCCCACTTGGTGGGCAAACCTCCCATTTGGGAACCTATCAGCTGTCGTGCCTTCAGTCCTTGTAACGGCCGCCATATTAAAGGACAGTATTTTCACTGCAGATAGCAAAAGTATTAAAAAACTAGAATTGCACAAGCAATAATAAAACTTAATATTATCGTTTCACTTTGTGTACATTGTGCTAACAAGCACAAATCGCAATGAGGAAGAATGTTCTATATAGTTCGATATATTTGCACAAATGTTTACACATCACGTTCTTCTGTACGACAACATGTTGATACAAATTGAAAAGACGTTCAGCATTTTGGATGTACTTTCTGTACCACCAATTATATATTCATAAATCGTTGATAGTGTGCGAGTATCTTTCTCTAACCCTTCTAGCAACTCCTCCTTGTGCTAAACGTTATTTACGAATGAGGGATATTTGTCATGACGTATCTTCGTAGTTCTACAGAGTTATTGAATCGCTTTCAACCATAAAGCGATCATAAACAGCTCTTCCGAGCCTTTGCGAAAACTCTTTCCCCTCTGCTCGTACATTGGTGGGGAGCCATCTAAAAAAATCGCGACCGGAACCATCTGGCGTAACTC
Source organism: Vandiemenella viatica (assembly GCA_031002005.1). NCBI lineage: Eukaryota > Metazoa > Arthropoda > Insecta > Orthoptera > Morabidae > Vandiemenella > Vandiemenella viatica. Next base: position 268,452,239 of record JARYHS010009186.1, read on the forward strand.
GCCGGCTGTTGTCGGATAGCGCAATCTCCGATAATGCGATTTTATGGCCTATTTACTGGAATTGAAAAAGATTCACTCTGCGATAATCCTCTTAGCAGCTTATTTATGGCACCATTATCCGCCGCCAACACCTGTCGCGCAGTCCCTTTGTTAATTATCTGGTAGCTCTGGGTGGGGGTGGGGTTGGGGGTGGGGCGAGGCACACCGCCGCCTCCCGCACACAACGAGCCGGTTAGAGGCGACGGCCATTAACCACCTCCTCCCGGGCTGTCACCCTAATACAATCACCAGGTGCTCCTTGGGTCCTGGCACGGTCGCCGTGCGTATATGGATCCGGCTTTCTCTGATACTAAGAATAGTCGAACTAAGCAGCTTAAGGGCTATCATACTGGATTCAAGGTGCAACGGTCATCGGTTCGAGTTTGGCCTAACAAATGCAAGTATTTAACAAACTATATGTCTCCAATAATAACTGATATTTTCTCAATAGGAAGCACTGATATACGAATACATATAGTTTAAGAAAATAAAAAACTACAGTGCCACCAGTCTCTATGGCCTTTGGAGACAAAGTTTTTTTATATATAGAAAATTTACCTTTGCGCCACGTCATTGTAAATTTCTCAGACAGGAATAGAATGTTTTTAAGGTGAATCCTTAAATAAAATTTACTAGACCATAACCACCCCCCTACCCTCCCCTCCCCCTCTACCACCCTCCCCTTCTTTCCTACAGACAGACATGATGATATTAAAAATTAACAATAACAGACAACACTTGTTAACAATTCAAGAAAACTACCAAATACACAAAGCCATAGCATTGGGAAAATAACTATTCAATGCATTCACCAGTTTAACTAATAAAACACTGTTTTACTCACTAAGAATAAACACTACACAGGGAAACTAATACAAACTGTTCAAACTGTTCAACTCAATTAAAATAACCAGCACACAATCACATCACCAGCTGATGAAGACAGAGAAATAATTTAATAGAGCAACACAGATACAATAACAATCAAAAATGAAACAAAGTTGGTAGCTCTGCATGTCATCAAAACAACATGTATGTTATGTAGCAGACAAATACAACAAGAAGCTTATAGTCAATATTTCAATGGATATAATGCCAAGTGTTTAGTCAGAAATATATGTAAAACAGTTCTCTACTTGTGAAAAAGATCTGTAAAATGCATAAAGTGCTGTCCGAGACAGCCATGTAAATATCATCACCCTAGCTGTAAATACAATATAAATATGTATATAATAATTTGTAATGCTTTTGTCAAATGCAATGAAACACATGTAAAACAAATTCACAGCCTCTGACGATGCCCCACACCATAAGGGCGAAACGCGTATGGGAATAAAGTAACATTAACATCAACAGTTGTTTCCAGACGGATTTTTAATTTATAATCTTAAATAACTAGTTCGTATTCTGCGAAGTATAGTGTCTTTCCTTTCTCATTGCCTGGTCCCAAATTTCTGGCAATGGTTTAAATTGTTCACCAGCATCACACAGAAGAGACTTACGTCACGTAATCAGTTTTATTTAAATTTCGATGTTAACCGTGCCACTGTGATCAAAGAAGAATATTTCATAACGATGTTAGTAGTGATTGTTTGACTTATTAGCCCAAGGTTTGCTCCGCAAAAAGGATAGATTTTTTGTTGTTGCTGTGTTTTTTTGAAACTTAATTAAATACTTTTTTGTGAATGAGGTGGCGACCGTGTTGAGCTGAAGAGCTGCAGTCCGTCCCAGTCATCGGTATCTGAGGAGGAAGAGAGCAATACAAAGGAATTCGAGACCCTCCAGCAGTCCGCCTCGCAGGCTTTGCCTGGGAGGAATGAAAATTGTCAAAAAAAAAAAAAAAAAAGAAACTGCTTCATTCACCGAGTTAGGAGGAGTGCAAATTTTCCCTCCTACCTAACATTCGGGAGGACGGGGGTGAAATCCCGTCCGGCCATCCTGACTGGGGTTTTCCTTGAATTTTCTCAATCACTCAAGCCGAATGCCGGGATGGTTCCCTACAGTACCACGGACGACTTCCATCCACCTTCCCTCCCCTTTAATTTAGTTGTCTGAAAAATATCATAGACGTTTAAAATTTAAAAAAAATTCATAACTAATATGCCCGACAAAAATTTTAGATATTTTGAATTCTGGTAGTAGGTCTTTGTTACGGAAAAGGTTCAATGAAAAAATGAATATCGCTGAATTATTATTTTTTATTGATAACGTTCGTGATGTTAGTGTTATATCTCACATTATATTCTCTTAGTCGGAACATAGGAAGACATATATTTAAATTTCCTAACTGTTGTACAAAAATCCACCGAGTAAAAAAGTTGGATTCATCTTCCCACTTCGCATTCAGGAGAATGGGGGTCAAATCCTGTACGGCAATCCTGATTGCGGTATTCCGTGGATTCCCGCAATCACCCCAACCGAATGCCGGGATGCCGACTTCCTTCCCATTCCCTCACCTTAGATCAGTTCGTTTGAAAGAGGTGCTCGAAAGTATCCAGCAATAAAAAAATTTATGCTTAATTCCATTATTGAAATTTGAAATAAAAACATCTTGAAATAAGTTTTTTGCTAGATTTGATTTGTTTAGAAAATCGGAATATTTTATAAGATTGCTCCATATTTGTAGATAATCAGAAAAATTGAAATCTACGCTGGGAATAATTTCAGAGATACGATTTTCCAACCTTTACCAATTTATTTACTGGTTAGTTTTAAAATGTGATAACTATTCTGAGGTTGTAATATCTAATGTCTATACAATACTAGTGCTGCTGTTCACTTTTAAACTTTATACTTGCAAAGGCTCCTCGTATCGCGATTGGTCATAAAGTGACTGCTCGATTGGTGGACCTCTGTTATGTTATTCCAAAATTCATTTTAGCCGCTCAGGTTAAACTTGAAAGGAACAAGGTTCTTTATTATTAAACTACTATTTAGTTTACATGTTCCATTCATTAATAAATCGCAGTATAAATTTTAGTACGTACAATTCAATACAGCACGTTTTATTGACTTAGTTCAGCCCTGTTGAAGTGACTTTAAGGTCCTCCAAATGTGTGCGAAGATGGCTGCTTAGTTGAGATGAGCTGTTAAGTTGTGTCGGAGGCGATGAATTTCAGGTTCAAATCCGCACGCGGGCTTTTACGATCTTCATAACTTCCCCCCGCGGAGTGGAATGACAATGAACTGTGCGACTCGCGGTAACAGGCATTTCCTGAGCGTGGAATAAGGTTTCAATTGTCGCAGGAAATTAATTATTACATTTTACTCAAGAGTATGTTCCTGCACTTCTATTCTATCTAATATCCACACTATATAACAACATTGTAGAAAACTTGTCTGTACGTGTAATTTATTTCTAAAAGAGTTATTGTAATGCAGCTAAAGATGACATCACCGTGAGATTTGGGATTTCTTTCTGTATTTCTGTTACCGCATCACGGAAAAAACTAATAAATGAATTTTAACGAAATTAAACGTAGCGAGAACTTATTTTATGGATTAACACTTATTTCGTGCTTGATAGAATGTCCAAAATCGTATATTTTCGACTTTTTGTGTGTGTGCAAATAACAAGCAGAATCTGTTCACTTTTAGATTATCTATTCGATTGTAGATTGGAGATCAAAAATAGAATCCCTGTCTCGGCGGGGAATTCCATTGGCCCTTAACCCGACCTTCACCTCTGGCACAGCTTGCTGTGTAATGTGAAGTACGCAGGAACGTTTCCGTGGTTCGGATTCCACGTTAAACAGTAGGTTCCCTGTAGGGCTGACAACCCTAGTACTATACATCTACATCCGTACTCTCCAATTCACAAACATTGTGGGTGGCAGTGGGTGTTAAGCACCAATCCTAATTCTGCACATTCCAGTCCCGAATAGCACGAGGAAAGAAAGAGTACATAAAAGCATCAGTACGGCATCTTATTTCTCGAATCTTATCCCTTTCCATTGCGACCTAAATAGATTGGTGGAAGAAGTATTTCATTGCAAGTCAGAGAATTTCGCATATTCTCCAGTAAATTCAAACGAAAAGGACGTCGTCTGTCCGCCAAACAATCCCAGCCCAATCTATGTTTCAATTCTGTGACGCTTTCGTAAGGACTGTAACTAGCAGTCACGAATCGAGCGGCTCTCCTCTGTACTTTCTCTAACGTGTCCATCAATCGCTTGCGATACGGATCCTAAACTCAACAACAGTAATCCAGATGTGGACGCACTAGAGATTTGTACGCTATTTCCTTGAGCATTACAATTCCTCAAAAAACGACCTATCAATCGTAATTTAGTACCTTTATCTGCAATGGAAGTTATATGCAAGTCCCATTTCATTTTGTTTTTACTTAATGAAATGGATACTTCAGGGAATCAACCTTGTCAACTCATTTGATAACTTTGTGCTCGTGAAAAAGCGGATCATTTTTGTTACTTATTTGCATTGTCTCGCACTTTCTGTGGTTAAGTGTGAGTTGCCATTTATGGCACCATTTGGAAATAGCACTGATTCGCAAACAGCCACTGCAAAACTCGAGCCAAACAAATGCGTAATATGGTCCTAGTTGGCCCAAACGAATATATTCACTGGTCAACCAGAACATGACCACCTGCTTACTTGTGTGTTGGTCCATCTTTGGAGCGCAATACAGCAGCGATTCGGCGTGGAATGGATTCGATAAGTCCTTGTTAGGTTCCCGGAGTGGTGTGGCACCAGATGTCTACGCTCAGGTCACGCAGTTCCCTTGAATCACGGGCAGGTGGTTTGTAAGCCCGGCGCTGGGAACGAGCATCTCGGAAACGGCGGGACTGGTCGGCTGTTCGCGTGCTACTGTAGCGAGCATCTACGCAGAGTGGTTGAAGGACGGTGAAACCACGACTGGGAGACAAGGTGGTGGACGTCCACGCCTCATCACAGAACGTGGAGGTCGGAGGCTTGCCCGCTCTGTAAAGAGGGATAGGCGGCGATATGTGGCAGATCTGACAGCAGAGTGTGCTCCGAAACACTTGTGCCTGCACCAGCATTGTACCTATACACGTATATAAATTCACTAATTTAATTGTTGCGTAATAGAATCTGTCCATTGAATACTGTCAGCCGTAATCCTTCTCATAGTTGAAATTTCTTATCGTTATTGGCCCTGTATGTACAGTGATCGTGTGTTTAAATAGTAGCATATATAACACATCCACTTTCCGTTTTAATTGGCGATTTTACGACGTAATTTATGTACATGTAAATAAAGAAATCGGTTTGCCTTTAGCACCACTTCAATATGTGAATAATACTGAAATATCTGAAACATGTCTTCGGGTCACCAACAAACAGACAATCTTGAAGATTAGTGGCAGTTTCAAGGGTTGGTAGAATTGAACGATGCGCATAGTTGTTTTTAAAACATTTCTATTCAACCTAAAGTCTGAAGAAGTGGAGGAGATCCAAGAAAGAAGAAAACAAGTCTGAGCCTCTGGTACGA
>JARYHS010009186.1:268458750-268537752 GCA_031002005.1 Vandiemenella viatica
AATTTTAATTGCGATGGAGCACACGTTCCGGTGGCATTTCCCTTAATCATCAAATTACTCCATTTTTTATTATTTTTTATGACTTTAGTGTTAAATTCTTCCCCTCCTACTTTTAATATTTACGAATTTCAATTTTAAATTCCTTAAGCATTTTTAGTAAACCATTCAACTCTTCACTTCGTAATTTTTTCCAGTCCCTGACATCATTACCCACAAAATAAAATTTTCCCACTCCCTTACATGTTTAATCTTACGACGATTTTTCCTAAAACTGCCTTTTCGTCCCAACATGTCTAGTTGTTAGAACAATATCTATTGCCATGGACACTATTATGAACTTCCGTCAGATATCCTTTGCTCGATTCTCCCACTCATATTAGTGTCGGACTATTTCTGATAAACTGCTACTATTATTACGTTTTTGGCAGTTCTACCATTACCGTTAGCCAGAATCTGATGATGAATTATTGTATAAATCGACTAAACAAATCGAAAATAAAGAATACTTTGGTTTTCGAGATATAGCATGTCAAGAATCAGTTATAGGTATAGTTCCTTGTTTTTTGTTTTTTTTGTTTTTGGTGACGTTTCCTCTGGTCCAGGCCGTATTTCAGCTTAACAACAACTCACTAGAAAGAAAATAAAACACCATTGCAATTTCCACCGTGTAGATATGGTGGTTTCGGTGATTTTTTTTCTGGTCCTGGCCGGATCTTTTATTTCGAGAACGAAGCGAGATGATATATATATTTTCCAGACGGCATTTCAACCTAACCACGTCAGTTCTGAGATACGATATCTCGAACACTAAGTGAGATGTCAATAAAATTTATTCTTTACTTTCAATTTGTCTTGTCGAGTTACATATGAATCCGTCATAAAATTGCGGCGCCACGGTTATCGTTGAATCCCCGAGTTTTTACATACTAATTTTAATGATTCTTATCTGCTATCCTACAGCAGTAAATATCTTATAAACTAAACTGAACGATCTGTTTGACAATAACTGTCCTAAAAAAAGAAGAAAAAATAACACTGACCACTTACTTCAGTGCTTGCGTTATAATCAGGTGCCAACCATGTCTGAGTAGGGTTGCCATATACAGGATTATAATTTCCGGGACATTTATGGAGTTGAAAAGATATTTTAATGGTATGTTTAAGGAGTGAACAAATATTCAAATTAATTAAGGAAGTTGTATTTTAGGTAAAAAGTATGCTACATAAAACACACACACACACACACACATATATATATAAGTGTATTAATTCAACTTTGATTGAAAATCACTACGTCATAGTTGAACAGTCTGTATATATATTGTCTCTGGTCGTCGGTAAGGTGGAGCGCTCCTCTACCTCCCGCTGCGAGCGCGGCATGGCCACAAATTTGAGGAAAAAAGTGGTATACGGGAATTCAGGAACAGTAACGCTTAATTCCTGGACATGGGACCAGACACAAAATTCCGGGACATTCCCGGATTTTCCCTTCCGTCTGGCATCCCTATGTCTGATTCATGTTCGTATCTGCACGAATTGAGTACATCTTAGCTATTAAATTATATTATTAGCGTTGTCTGGGAAGTACGCATATCACTTACATATGAGTGAATTTGTTGCTTTTGAGATGATAATGTACTGCAGTCCTATCTTTTGTTAAGGTGAGTAACAGAAAACTATTGTAATACAACTTATCTGCTTGGTGCCACGCAAAACAGTGTTTACCACCTAATGGATGAGCAAATTATGACAAAAATTAATAAATGAAGAAAAATGAAAACAATATAAAAATTATACAGACAATTTAATCATATCGTACGTTCAGCTGTTAAAGTACAAATGAAATGGATGAAAAAGACATAAAATTAAAATTGCGTCCCGATGATTCTATTAAATTTTACCTTTCACTGTCTCTTACGAAAATGGGAGCAGTTCTAAATAGTCTTACTTATTTAAGTTATATACATTCAATTGCATTCCATATAGGTTTCAAATAGTGCACTCGGAAATCATAATGCAGTGTTTTTTTTAATGTAATTGTTAAATAGTAAACTAAAATTATGGAAAACACACTTGCAAAAAGTGATCGTTATATTGCGTTTCTACAAGTTGAAAATTTTTGATCCATACAGCAAACAAAAACATAAAATTATGTCTCGAGTGCCTGTAGGGGGGAGCATAAAATGTTGGGTTTCCTTTGTATGGCGTGCGGAGCGGAAAACACTCACAAATTCACTGCTTAGCAGATAAATAAAGAGTGACAAAGAACGCGTCGCCATTTCGGTTTTAATACCCGCGCAACATGCAACCGCAATGTTAATATACCAGCGGCGGACAAAGACATTCCTTAGCTCACATTTCAGAGAGGAGTTTAAACGAGAATCCAGCGATAATGCTTTTGCACGGAAGAGCAAACAACGGAAGAGCGCTTGTTGAGTATTTCCGCTGCTGTCAGATTTGTTCTGGAAACTGAAAGCTTCCTGACTGGTCGATTGTATTTCGTTTCTTTTTTTATTTTCAATTAGAGAAATAACTTTACAAATTAAAGTGAAAGCTGGCGTGTTATTCTTGATAATCCTGAGAGTTTCTCGCTGTTTCCTGAAATCAGAGAACCCGTCGCTGCTTGTGTTAATCGATAATACCTGGGTATCTAATATAGAAACGTATTTACTTTTAATTAAGAAACTCATGAATTGGAATATATTGTTGAGGAATTTTACCAACAGCAGGGATAGCAAAAAGAGAAAAGAAATTTACATTAAAAGAACCATAACTTGGAGTGCACTTGCAGCATTACTCCTCGTCGACGTCGAGGTCATTAGAGGCGGGAAGTGACGGGAGGCAAGGAACGGGCATGAATTTGACCATGCCCTTTTGAAGGAACCGCTCTCACAATTGTCTGGAGTGATTTAGATAAACCATGGAAAATCCAAATCTGGATGACCGACGATGATTCGAACAGACGTTCTGCCGAATGCGAGGCCAGTGCGTAACCGTTCCCCCACCACTCTCGATCCAGACATGTTATTTGTACGATGCATGAGATACGAGTCACCTGATAGTTTTTGTTTTTATTTATTTATTAGAACAAAGGCCATGAATAGACCATAAGCTCAGCCTGGTAACAAGTTCTCTGCACAATAATAATAATATATATATATATTAATGCATTAAATATGTATGTCAGCGTCCTTGATAAAGTCCTTAATGGTACAATAAATTTTGTTGCTGTTTGTGGCGAGTAGAACTGCAACACTGATTTGAAGTTGCTACAATGTTCGCACAAGGGACTTGATGGAATTTGCTTGCTGTTTTTTAAAATTAGAGCAGTTGAAGAATAGACGATTGAGGTCCTGCAGTGGCTGTCCGTTGCATGTGCACAATGAGAACAATATCTGGAACTGTAAAATCCACACCTACAGACTGGCTAACATAACCCCCCCCCCCCCCAATTCTCCGAAGACAAGTGGCTTTAAAAAAGGAATGGCAGAAATGCTTAAGATATCTACACGTTCCAGTTTATCAGGACTGCACACTTAAAGCTCTAAATAGACTAAAATGTAGGTATTCAATCTGGAAGTTTGGTCAAGTGCTGGTCAAAAATAACTTCAACATTAACGAAGTATGATGCGTTGAGTGGACCAATTACAACCCAAACAAACATGCGCTGTGCAACACCCTACATGACAGCCTTCTGGATTCAACCTTCCTAGGAAAACCTGAACGTCACTGAATCGAGTGAAAACAGGCCACGGTAGATGTAACTACTGGATGTACAAGTGGGGAATGATAGACAACCCTTCTTGTGACTGCGGTAACTACGAGGAAACCATTCACCACATCGCCATGGAATGCCCTCTTAGGAGATTCAGTGGTAAAGTGGATCATATTCACGAAGCAACCACAGAAGCAATTGAATGGCTGCAATCATGGGACATCAGTCTATAGTGACATCCGCGTTTAGTTCTATTTATTGTGATTCAATGTCGGTTTTTCTTCTGCCATACGAAATAAATAAATAAATAAAATCGCATGGGTGCGATTAAGGTGACCGTGAATGGTACCGTGGTTGAATCTCCTGGTAGTTGAGCGATAATAAATGCTTACCTGCTAAACCCTGAAGCTTCGACCCTGTTAATGACAGGTGTAGTCCGTGCCAATGATTCCAAACAGTCCCAGAGCAAGCACTTCCCGCTGTGGGATGGAACAGCAGTTCCCACTCGCAGAGAAACTTACCAGGCCTGTTCCGTTTGTTATGACTTTTCTCGAGGCGGGGAATAACTTCCTGCATTGTTCTCCAAACTTTGTTTTGAGACAATGGCGGAATTTCTCGCGAGTTTCTTTTCCTGTCCCGGAGACAAATGTGTCTGCCGCGGAGCGACTTCCGTGACGTCACTGGCCTGTAATTCACTCAATGTCCGCCCACCCCGACGGTCCTATTAAACAAGCGGTCGCCAAAACCAGCGGCGCAGTTTGAATCCATACACAAAAAAACAACAACACAATACGGTCCGTACCTCCAGAACGAATGTCGCCTATATAAGAGATGGACCCTCAAGTGTAGGTAACTCGGATTTTACTAGTTTCGAGATTTAACCGGAAAGAAAGTAAAGTTATAAATGGCCGGCCTCGGTAGCGTAGGGTCTAGGGCACTAGCTCCGCGTGCCGAATGTCGCCGGTTCGAATCCGGCGGCGGGCATGGATGTTGTGTGTCTGTGTGAATGTCCTGTCCGTCCTGTGGTGTCTATACTTAGTAATCATAACATACTGGAGAAACTATATCACTGGATGAGATATCATAAACACATCGAGCTGGCTGAATGGCTTAGTTGCCGAAAGCCATTAAAAAAAAAAAGTTATAAATGAACGCAGTTTTTTTTCTCGGGAAACAAACCGACTAATAAATACTATTATTTAAGGACAATAATTCGGCGACAAAATATCCGTTACCACCTAAAGGTAAGACTTGACTAAATCAAATATTCCACTTACATTTTCGGGATTCTTCCCTGGATATGATGCTTATATCGATGTATTACTACCGATGTTTCGGCGCCCAACCTGGGGAGATCAACGTCGGAGTGGTGTGAAAACCGTCGCAAGTGATACTTCATTTCTATACAGCCCTGACGAAGGCACCAGGTTGGACGGCGAAACGTCGGTAGTAATAGATCGATATCAGCAGCGCGAATTCCGAAAAAGTAAGTGATATATCTGATTAATATGACGCCTCCTAAAAGCGTAAAATATTGTATACTTGACTAAATCGTTAAGGATATAGCAACACAGTGTTCAGAAGAATTGTGAAGGAAACAACAAACACGCAAATAAGAGTGTTTTACGATTTAAATTGCGTACAGGTAAAAACGCGCATGCCGGTTCATGGAGATTGTATACAGCGACTACGTTAAAAGTTCTCACCTCAATAGTGCGTCCTAGCAAGCAAAAAATATAATTAACCCCTTTATTGCAGATATTACTGTTCCGAAAACTCATCAAAAATTTACCCTGATGTATATCCGGCTATAAATCACAAAAATTGTAAGTATTGTTCTTTCTGTAGATTATGGTTTTCGGAAAATAACTAATCTAGCAACGATATTTAAACGAATTCGTGGTTGGTTTCAACTTTTAATTTACGAGGAAAGAAATATTGAACTACAGCAAAAACATATATAGGTAACTCAGATTCTGTGTTGTTATGATAAGCTACATCTATGGGCAGGGAATACAACAAAAATATCTACGTCAGTCTAATGTAAATTAATAAAACACATCCAATAATTAATATGTGGATTTAAACGAAATTGATAGTTTTAACTATGGTTCTGAAATTCAAAACACACTGAACCATTACATAAACATAAATCGGTAGCCTGAATTGTTGACTTGCTGCAATAGCTGCAGTTAGAGACAGAGAGTGGGGTTTACTGTTATGTCACCAACGAAGGCCGGGCGCGTTACGACAAAGGTCTACAGGCATCTGATACGATTACATTATGACCAAACTGGACTTTTATTATCATTTATTATTATTACCGTTAAACACCTTATTCTGCGTTAAATTGGATTCGAACCGAAACTGATTGACCAGCAAGCGGGTTTCAGACCTAACAAAAACTTCACCGCACAAGTCCTCAACCTGACTCAGCACACTGAGGATGGTTTTGAGTGAGGGTTGATCACAGGAGTGGCCTCTGTAGACCTCTCTGTAGCGTATGGCACTGTACAGCATAACATCCTGTTGCCTAAACTATATCATCTCACAAATGATTTTGAATTTACAGATATACGCATTTTACTTCAAAACCGAAGGTGTTTTGTCGAATTTCAGGGCAACAAAAGTCGATGGAGAAAACAAAAAAATTACTTTCCCAAGGAAGTGTCCTGGTGCCTAGATTACTCAACATTTATACTAATGATCAACCCCAGCCGCCATTGACTTGAAGTTTTGTCTATGCAGATGATTTAGCACTAGCAGTACAAGCCAAAGGTTTTTAAACAGTGGAGCAGCGTTTAGGTAATGGTTTACAATCTTTCACCACCTACTATGAAGACAATCAGTTGAGACCGAATCCATCCAAAATTGAACTATGCGCCTTCCATTTACGAAACAGACATGCCAACAGGGAACTGCAAGTCAGATGGGAGGGCGTAAATTAGATTACTGTTTCAGTCCAAAATATCTTGGAGTTACACTAGATCGCTCCCTCACTTACAAAAAGCACTGCTTAAACACAAAAGACAAAGTTTCAGCCCGCAACATTATCCTGCAGAAACTCACAGGCAATGTATGGGGTGCACATCCTACAGTGCTCCGAATATCAGCCCTTGCACTGTGTTATTCTGCTGCAGAATATGCCTGTCCCGTTTGGTACAACTCTGCTTATGCCAAACAAGTAGACATAGCGATGCGTGAAACCTGCATAATTCTAACGGGTTGCCTCAGAGCCACATTGATTGAAAAGCTACACGGTCTGGCAGGAATCGCCCCCCCTGATATACGACGGAACGTAGCTGCAATGTCAGAAAGTAACAAGGCTAATCAAAACTCTGCTCATCCCTTATTCGGGCATCAACTTCCGAGACAAAGGGTGAAATCTCGGAAAAGCTTCCTTAGGACGACAGCTGCTTTAGATGTACCGCCGAATCTGTGGCGAGAAAGAATGACTTATGTGAATCAATGGGTACCTACTGCAGAGGCACTACCACCAGGTGGCAACCTCAACTGGAAGACCTGGAGAGCGCTAAATCGGCTGAGAAGTGGAGTGGGCAGGACCAAAGACAATCTGGCAAGATGGCGTTACCTTGAAGATCCTAATACTGCGTGTGAGTGCGGGGCAGAACAGACCATCCAGCATTTATACAACTGCCCGCAGTGCCCATCAACCTGCACTCTGCAAGACCAGTGGCAATGATATCGTTCTGCCCTTGCTTTCGGGAGGACGGCGGTTCGAATCCCCGTCCGGGCATTCAGATTTGGGTTTTCCATGGTTTCCCAAATCATTCCAGACAAATGCCGGGATCCTTCCTTAAAAAGGCCATGGCCGAATTCCTTCCCATTCCTTGCACCCCCATCCTTTCCCGTCTCTAAAGACTTCGCTGTTAAGAGAGGTAAAGCAGATTAAAAAAAAAAAAAGACAGTGCCATACAAGTTGCTGACTTTGGTCACCTACTGTATGAACTCTTTGGTATTGATTGATATCATTTTATTTCTGTTATTGTTATTACTGTTTCTAACAATTTATAAAAGCAACTTTTTTATACCTAATAAATAAATAAGTACAAATTTCGTCTCATGCGGTACAAGTGACGCAAAATTCGCTTCGCCTCAATGTAATGGATTTCGAGTAAAACTGTAGATTATTTTGCTTACTGTCTTTGGACACAGTTGAATAAAATGTTTCACATGTACACACTTTGACAATAAATTTGGCCGCCACTGAAAAATTCTATCACTCTTATTTTGCGCAATCTGACATCAATGTTATTCAAAGAAACAGTAACGCAATACTGACTTGCCAGTATTGCATTACTGTTTCGTGGGATAACATTGATGTCATATTTTGCAAAATAAGAGTGATAGAAGTTTTCAGCGACTGCATAAAAAAAAAAGTGAAGCAAATATGCGAGTTCTCATTTTCTAATCAACGTTTCAGATTAACTGATTGTTTTTTTTATTTTTTTTATGCCTCGTCCACGGCTGAGGTCATTAGAGGCGGGATGGGACTGGGGACTGGGGACAAGAAACGGGAAGGAATTCGGCCTTGGCCTTTTAGAAGGAAAGATTCCGGCATTCTCCTGGAGTGATTTGAGGAAACTATGGAAAACCCAAACCTGGATGCCCGGACGGGGATTCGAACTCACGTCGTCCCGAATGCGAGGACAGAAAGTTAACGGTTCACCCACCACCCTCAGTGATTGTGTGGGTACTGTCTCTGAAGTATGTAATTCTTCCGCAATCCACGTTTCCGTTAGTCAAATATTCCATGATTGCAGCCTGTAGCAACGTTGTACGACGGCTTATTTTTTAAATAATGTCCTTTGCTTTATAGTTTGTGACTCGATGTATTATGAAAGAAGGTGAATTTTTTGACCACCTAATTACTCGGCATGATTGCTGAGTCCAAGCGACGGTCAATGGAATTACTGCCAACTAAAGTGAAAACCAAACAGAAAATTTAAGAAAGAAAGGTTGTTATAACTCTTTTTGCATTAATAAGGTATTTTAGTTGATTTTACGGCGAGAGGACAGCAGTCAATTCTCATGCGTATTGTGTGACATTGAGAAGACTCTGGCATGCCTACTCGCAGCTACTGCCTTCTGCTGTGATGTTGCTCAATGATAATGCAAGGCCAGATGTTTCTGCACAAACGCAACTCCTAATCACACGTTTTCATCCACCTTGCACCCAGTGATTTTTTTTTTTTTACCTGTTTCGGTACTTGAAGTAGTTCGTCAATGGTCAGTACAACGAAGACGGAAATGTGACAGCTGCAATCATGCTTTGGGTCCTTTCACAGCCAGCAAATTTATTTTTATTGCGATGGAGAGCTCGCTTCGGTGGCAATTTCCCTACACAACCATTTTATCCCTTTCCTTATGCTCTCTACAAATTTTGTCTTTAAATTCTTTCAGCGTTTTTGATCTTTATTTATCATTTCTGTTGGAAATTTAATCCAATCCCTACCATACCACCGAGCGTGTTGGGTGAGTGGTTAACGCTCTGGCCTCTCATTCGGGAGGACGCGGGTTCGAATCCTCGTCCGGGCATCCTGATTTGGGTTTTCCATGGTTTCCCCAAATCACTCCAGGCGAATGTCGATATGCTTCCTTCAAAAAGGCCAAGGCCGAATTCCTTCCCGTTCCATGTGCCCAGTCCCATCCCGCCTCTAATGACCTCGACGTCGACGAGGCGTAAAGCCATAAGATAAAACAAACCCTACCTTACCAACGAAACGAAATCTTCCCCCACCCTTGTGCCTGATATCGAGTGCCAGCTTGCGGTCACGGTCATCTTTCCCCTTCCATGCGCTACTTCCAAGTCTTCCACCAGTATCTTACCACAGTTCACAACCAAACATACGCCTTGTGCACTCCCAAGGCTCGCTTCATCCTCTTCCCGACCATTAGTGAATCCAACTCAAGCTAAGCTCCTTTATTATATTATCGTCGGCGGCTAAGGTCATTAGAGGCGGGATGGGATTGGGAACAAAGAACGGGAAGGAACTCGGTCATGCCCTTTTTGAAGGAAGCATCCCGGCATTCGCTTCGAATGATTTGGGGAAACCATGTAAAACCCAAATCACGATGCTTGGACGGGGATTCGAACCTGCGTCCTCCCGAATCCGAGGCCAGAGCGTTAACCACTCACACACCACGCTCGGTCATTGCGTTCTGCGGTAATTTTGACAAACAATATACCTTCTCCCCTTTGTACCCCTTTCAATTCCTGTATTCTATTACCAAAATGATGGTCCCATACTACACCATCACACTGAAGCAATAGTGCGATCAAAGTTTTGTAACCGAGTTCCCTTACTTCTGTGGTATCATCTCTCTTTCCCACAAGGATTTTAAAACCTTTTCCTACTACCTATCCAGTGAGTCCTGCCCAATTGAATTTGTTATCAAATGTTATACTAGTGTATTTACATTTCATGTTTTCAACAATTCTTTCCCTAACGTCAGAATTCAGAAACCTGTTATACTATATGACAAACATTAGAACAATAATGGAAACTATGTAGAAAAACACACGAAAAAAATGTAAAATATGTAAGTAAATGTATTTTAATGATATTTACAGCTTTTTTCTTCTAATTAAAAAAGGTAGACTACTTATTTAAAAAATAACCCAAGCAGAATGTCTGGACGGCATTGCTTACGGAACGGGCAGATGAATCGCTGGTCGCCGAGGGTAGTGGTGAGTTGTGCTCGGTGCCCAGTTTAAATGGTCCCCGGTACCGTCAGGTGTCCCGCTTTGTGGACGCCATTTGATCCGCGGAGGCGGATTCCCGGCACCTGCCCGGTGGCCCGTGACGTCACATCGGGACACGGCAAGTCCATCAGCCGCTTGGCGGCGCTGCCCGCGCCGATAAAAACTCCGACTCGGCCTCCATAACCCCCCCTCCACCATCGCCAGGGGTCGCACTAATTCCTGCGCGGGCGGCCATTAACTCAGCCGGCTAACCCTGCAGAGCAGCTGGCCAACAGGTAAACAAAACAAACGAGCGTGCGGCCCGGCGCGCGGGCGGGGATTTGTTTTTCCGCCCCCCCCCCACCCCCCCGGGGCGCGCTGCGTCAGATAAGCCCCGCCGCGCGGGGGTTCCCCGGCCACTGTGCGTGCGGCGATGCTTGTCTCCGACTCCTCTCAAACGGTTCCAAACAATTAACCGAGACTTTCTGTGAGTTTTATCAGCGGAATGCGGAGACTAAAGAGGACGTAACTCAGATGAAATGCGCCGCTGGACAGATAAGCCCCGACCGGCACGAATCAGGCGATAGCACTCCTAATGGCGCGCTCCGCACTCGCTCGTGTTTCTAAATAACCTCCGCCGGACGAATGCGTCCGGGGGCGGTCTATCAACCCGACTGCCACGTGTACAGCAACCACAATGGACGCCACGACACAGCACGAAGCATGAAGTAGCAGAAACATGCAGGTTACATTCCATCAACTGCTATATTCAACAAGATTGGCATGTAGGTGTATTAGGCCCCTGACCATCATACAAGACTCCAACGGTTCTATTTTAAGCCATGTGTAACGGTCAACAGGTGTGATGCCACGAGGCATATACCGGGTGGTTATAATGAAAGATTCCTTATTTAACACGTTATAACACGGAAACTAATTACGGTACGAGTACCAAACTTGGTAGCATTAATGTCCAGAGTATAGGGTGCTTGATTTCCATGCGTCACAGCGCCACCGTCCAATTCCAACTATGGCCACCAGGTGCCGCGATCGCTCATGAAGTTCAACTGCTTCTCCGAAACACATTTGGAAACTATCGAATTATCAGCCGATCGTTTCCAAATGCTTGGCCGGCACGATCACCTGACCTCACTCCCTGTAGGGCTACCTGAAGGACAGGGTTTACCAGGGGAACATTCACACGTGTGCTGATCTGAAGCGCAGCATATCAAGAGAGGTAGTCAGCATAGCTATGGACATGCTTCGTTCTGCTGTGCAGAATGCAATCCTGCGCTTTCAGACTCTTCTGGACACTGATGGTTGCCATATTGAGCCCCTTTGTAGCAGTAATAGTACCGGTATGTAATGGTATGATGTACCGTAGCAGCACGTTAAAAGTGTTTCAACTGAATTGATTCTGCATTATGTCTCTTCCCCATTGTATCATAGCAGCTCTTTAAAAAACTAGTAAAATTATATATTAATACTTAGAAAGGCCTTAATATTGGCAAATTAATAGTTAAAAGAATTTATAAAAAAGAAGCAAGTTTAATAAATATTGTTTGCTCAGAGATGCTTGAAAGGATATGATCTCTGAAAAAGAGAAAAAAAGTAGATGTTAGGAGCTTGTATTGTCTCAAGTTAAGAGAATTGTTGGTAGAAGTGGAGAGAAAGTCGGGATAATTGAGCAGAGAAGCTTGAAAATAATAGTTGCGGAGAAAGAAATTGATAGATCTTGAGTAGAAAAGAACCTTCTAATCTTTCGGAGCGAACTCAATGTAAACAGTATTCCAGACACGGTCAAATGTTGGTATGAGAGGATTTTTGGACATAGCAAACAAAAGGAAATAAACTGATCAAGATTGTAAATCAAAATACAGTGTATATTATCTATTTATTTCAAACAAAAAGATCGCATACGAAGATATTTTTATGCGACACCATGTCCTTAATATTAATGCTACCAAGTTTGGTACTCGTACGATAATTAGTTTCCGTGTTATAACGTGTTAAGTAGGGAAAGTTTAATTATAATTACCCGGTACATCAGGTAAGTTTGTTAAGTAGGAACATTAAGAGATAGGATTAAATAATTAATAAGAGACAGAATTAACAATCGTAAGTTGTCATAGCAAGAGTGAGACAGGTATTGTATTTGTGTTAGAAATTTCAGGAGGCGGCAGTAGAAGAAAATACGGCCCATTTCCCGCCCTGAGTGGTACCACCCGATGAACACCAAAAGTCACGTTCGGAAGGGGGTGTTATCTGTGAGTTCGTCTACAAGGTAGAGGGGATGGAAAAACAGAAAGAAATTCCGGAAGGCATGGTTGGTAACAACAACGTGGAAAACACATCAGGCAACCGAGAGTACAGTTACCCCGAGGGTATTTGAGGCCCACCAGGTTACAATAGAGCACTCAGTTTTGACCAGTTTGTTCAGTGTGATTGATTGTGGTGACTACGAACTGGCTGCCCAATTGAAGTAAGTCCATTTTTCTCTCTCTCTCTCTCTCTCTCTCTGTGTGTGTCTGCTTTAGAAATCACCCTCGCTACAGGGTATAAAGTGAGTTAAACTCAGAACATTAAAAGGAAGTGTTTAATTTATCTTTGAGAGATTATAACGAAGTAAAGATTTGCTAATATTTAGTGTAGCTAAAGAAAAATCTTGAAGTTGCTTGATGAAATATATGTGTTTGGTTGGAGAATAGATTTTGCGTCAATTTGCTCAAGTTGGCCAGAATATAATTCAAAATATTGTGTTGCATCTATCCAAGTTTGATATCATTGTAATTTTTCAGAACTTTCACCTTTGATAAACGAATGGTCTTATATAAGTTGTTGTATGGGAATGCAGTCAATCTTCGGCAAAAAAACTAAGTCCGATAGAATATGAAATTAGCCGAGAAATATTAAAAATGGGGGCTGGAAAGTTGCACCGGGTGGTCGCGTAGTTAGAGCATCTGACTTCGATCCTAACGACCAGTGTTCGATTCCCGACGATGCCGAGGATATTTCCTCGAAGCTGATCGTACGGAACGGCTGCCCAGGCTCCACTCAGCCTGCTGTCCATTGAGAACCGCGTAGGAAACTCCGCGGGAAGGTAAAGAACGGCAGGAGTGTGGCGCTGACATCCATTCTTGTGCCAATGTTTGTAATAGGAAGGTGGAGCTGTACCTCCGCGAATCCTACGGGAAGCGGCAGGAGCTTTAGCAACCCCGTGACCTCCACCCGTATAACGGCAAACCACAGAAGTCCACACGTGAATTACTCCTTACAAAAGAAATAATTTACCGCTTACAGTTTTGACTTTTAATTAGAGGCGACAAAGTGTGAAGACGCACGGCGACATGTTGCGACAAATTAACGCGTGCAACATGCTGCATGTTGCTCGTTGTTGCCTCAATGGAAACGCGCCTTAATATAGAGTCTGCCGTTTTATAAAGTAATTGAGGTTTTTTGTTTTGTTTTTGTATTTTTTTGTGTTTTTTTTTATTTTGATAACAGTTTTGAAATGTGTACGGAATTACATCTGAGTTTGTGCGCTGTGAATTTGTCTCGTTGCTCAGCGGTAACGAATTGCACGAGGGCGCGGCCCTTGAGGCACTCTTTTTCTCTCGGGAGAGTTGGTAGCTGTGCTGCTTTCACTGTGCCCTGTTGCTGCCGACTCACTCGGCGCGTTGCCAACCTTGACCCGCCAACGCCCACGCACAAAGCAGGGCAGCCAACCCCCCGGCCCGAGGCTACCAGCCGGCCATCTGGACAGCCTGAATTACGATAACCAACGAGCAAAAGATATGAGTAAACAATACAGGCATGCATAAAAAAAGCAAAATCAGAAGGTCAAGTATTGTATACCGAATAACCGCGTGTATTTTGCTTAATACATTCCTGGGCTTCGCAGGGAAGGAGCGACTCAATTTTATGCAGCGTTTCGAAATCCCCCTCCGATTTCATCTTCCGGCGGAGTATATATATTTATTATTATTATTATTATTAATCATTATTGCCCTGAGGACAGTGTTTAAACTCAAATTATTCATGATACTTCAGTTTTTGTTTGTATTTGTCTTCTTCCTCTTCTCTTCCTAAAACCTCTTCATACGCTTACTGTGTTCCTGTTTCCTTTGTTCTGTCCATTTTGTTCCTGTTTCCTTCTGTGTTTTAAATTTTGTGTTCATAATTTTGTTCTTGAATTGTCCCATTTCCCGTGTCATTTCCTTGCTAATCCCTGCGTGATTACCAATTGGTTTTCCTTACTGAACCATTTACCACATCAAAGATCCTCTTTGTGAGTCTAGTGCTGTTCATTCGCTGTAAATGTCCATAGAATAGTAATCTACGTCTTCTGATCATGTCTGTCAGTCGATCTGTATGTTCGTATAGTTCTTTCGTTGGTCTTTTCATCCATATACCGTCTTTATATATTGCTCCAAAAAATTTTCTAAGGATTTTGCGTTCAACTTTTTCCGCTTCCGTGATGCCTGAAGCCCCAATCGTGGTTGTTTCTGATGCATATAATGCTTCTGGCAGTACCACTGTTTTGTAATTGAGTTTGGTCTGACTTGATATATTTCATTTGTTATAATATGACCATGTGAGTCTATAAGCCTTCTGAAGCTTTTCTGATCTTTCTGAATTTGATAGCTTGTTAGATTCTCCTACTTGTATGTATTCCCCGAGATATTTGAATTTCTCAACTCTTTTTATGTTTCCAAATTTTGTGTGTATCGTTTGTACATTGTTGTTTTGTTTCTCCATGTACTGCGTTTTTTCATACGAAATTTGTAGCCCTGTTTTGGCGGCAATTTGATGTAGCTGTTCAAATGCACCTTGCGCTTCCTGCCTATTGTTGATGAGAATTGCCAGGTCATCCGCAAATATCAGGCATCTTATGATTGTTTTGGTATGTCGTTATATATATATATATATATATATGCTTCTAGCATTCAGCTTGTGAGGGACACGACGTC
This sequence comes from Vandiemenella viatica, assembly GCA_031002005.1. NCBI lineage: Eukaryota > Metazoa > Arthropoda > Insecta > Orthoptera > Morabidae > Vandiemenella > Vandiemenella viatica. Next base: position 268,474,142 of record JARYHS010009186.1, read on the forward strand.
AGTAAATATAAAAAAAATTATTATAAGAATATTATGTCATTAAGTAATTAGAAATATATATATATGGTGAGTCAAAAAGGACTTTACAACCGTGGGATCATGTAGAAATTTATTGAGATAACTTAAAGAATCGGTAAATGCATCATTTTGTAGCAAACAACCTCAAGTTTCACATAAAGGTGTCAATTTGGTTCGATGTGACTACCATTTGTCATGCGGCAAACATCCCACCCGTAATCAATTTCTTCCGACACTCGTTGCAGCAAATCGGGCCTACTTTGTGCAACGCCAGCGTAGATTCGATTTTTCAGGTCGGCCAAATTGTTTCGTAGGGGAGGGACATACACACGATCTATAATGAAACCCCAGAGAAAGAAATCTGTGGTGTCGAGTTTGTGGAGCGCGTTCACTCCGCACCAGTGAAAGTAGCCATTTTAACTACGCTGGCGCTCCTGGTGGTGGAATGGTGTACTAATTCATCAAACTTGACGTTATTAGCTAGAATGAAGGCTTGAACTGCACGAATTTAAAGACGTTCCAAAATTGTTATTTAATATTGAAAATGATAAGACCCAGGGTAGAGGAAAGGTATGACTGTACTAATGAATTGTAACCATTGGGTTCAATTAGAATAATGTTTGTAAACAGGATTCCAAAACATAAGTGGATAGTAATTATTCTTGTAAAAGTGTAATAAACTGTATTTGAGTTGACATTTGACAAATAATTGACTTCATTTAGAAGATAATTTACTTTCAGCCGTGGTATTAAACCTAATAATGGATACAGAGGATAAATAAAGATCCTCATCCGAAACTGAAAATCGTAAAATATAATTGTATTTACTTATAAATAAGAAGAAAATCTTATAAACTCGTGGACGTCTAGGACCAAAAAAGGACTGGGGATAAGGAAGGCGAAGAAATTCAGCCATGACCTTTTAAAGGTACCTCCAAGGTTTTCGACTGGGGTGATTTCGGAAAATTATGGAAAACTTAATTTTGGATGGCAGGACGGGTATTCGAACTTGCGCCCTCCCTAAAGCGAAACCAGAGCATTAAAATTCATTTCCGGGCTTGGTTTCAGGAGCTGTACATAAAATAGTGGCATACGTGTTCCACAAACACGAATATACATGTCTGTTATATTCAGACAACTATTTGTATTTACTTACAAAAATGTTTCAATAAGAATTGTTAGGTGGTTGAAATTTTTAGGCAACTGGCACTTTAACAGGTGCTGAAAGCTAACTTTTAAATTGAGGACTGTACCTAACAGCGGTCAGAAATACCACCATGACTTTCTGATAGCATGATCCCCGTTTTCCCAAAGAGATTTCGGAAAACGGTAGGAAATCGTGATCTGGCTGGATCTATCGGTGATGAACGAGCGGCCATATTTAAATACTTGAAAACATTTTACAAATATTCTTGTAACTTCCTTAAGCTGTACATAATTAATAAAAAGTAAATCTTTCGCATCATTTTGTTTATGAGAAGCTTTGTAACTATCCGCTTCCACAACCAAAAATATGCAATATTTTCTCACTCCTCTAGAATTCCAAGTAGAAGATATTTCACGGAACAGAATGGGATGTAAAACAAGTTCGATAATAATTAACAAGAACAATTGAAACCAGAATTAAGAAATAATTATATGAGAGAGTTTTGCAGTAATGTTTCCAGAGTGGAAGCCTGATTCATCCAAATAATTTGCCATCGATAACAATGTCTTACGCACATATTGTTTCACGCATTATTCTATAAAATGACTACAATGTAAGATATTTATATACATATATATGATATTATGGCGTTTGTTGGTTTAGAGCTTTTGATAATGTTAGGTGGGACAAGGTGTTCAAAGTTTTGAAGCAGTCGGTTCTAAAATACCAAGATAGAAGAATACTTCATAATCTTTATAAGAATCTGGTAGTTATAACAATAGAGAATCATGAGAGACACGCATTAGTTAAGAAGGGTGTGAGACATGATTGTAGTCTATTCCCATTAATATTCAACTAGTATGTAGAAGAAGCAATAAAGGAAGTGAAGGAAAGATTGACTGTGTTTAAGGAGAAAAAATCAGTATGCTAACATTTGCTGATGACATTGTCTTATTAGCAGAACAGGTTAAGGATATCTAAAAGTTATTCACTATCATGAACAAAATACTGAAGGAAGATTTTGGACTACATATAGACCAAAGCAAGACTAAAGTGATTAAATGTAGCAGAAATGATACCAATACTAGAAGATTAAATATAAAATTAGGGTCGGATGTGTTAGGAGAATTTAGTGAATTTTGCTAGTTAGGAAGTATAATTAAAACCGACGGCCGAAGCAGAAATGATGTTAAAAGCAGAATAACACTAGCGAAAAGAGAGATATTTTAGTCTCAAATATTAATGTAGGACAGAGAAATAACTTCATAAAATTCTATGTGTGGAGCACAGCAGTTTATAGCGGCAAAGCATGTTCTTTAGGAAAACTGAAGCATTTGAAACGTGGTTCTACAGAAGGATCCTGAAAATTAAGTGGACAGATAAAATACGAAACGAACGAGTTTTAGAAATGATTGGGGGGGGGGGGGGAAAGGAGTTTGTGGAAGAAGCTTACAGAGAGAAGAGACAGGCTGGCAGGTCATATTTCAAGATATGAAGGATTGGTTAGCTTGTTAGTGGAGGGAACAGTCGATTGTAAGAACTAGTCGAGAGACTGATGAGAGCAAAAAAAAAAAAAAAAAAGAAAGATGTTACACTCCAGCTGTCTTCAAAATTATTGACTCGTTTCGACACAACTCTAATATCTTGATCAGGAAACTCAATCATTTTTGAGGTGTACGACATACAAACAATGGGTCGACTCTTCACTGCAGGAAAAATAGTATAAAAAAATTTCTGAATCATTATTTCACCAACTGGAATTGGATGAAATATCACTGTCAATTGTTTCTGACAGAGCGTGAGACATATCGTTCGATACAGCGACTGCCACCTAACGCAACCTCAGCGCCGGACCGGTATCGTGTGCGTCAGCATTCCCGGAGACGCGAGGCTGCGGCGCGGGACAGTGTACCTGTCAGGCGCAGCAGGCCCGGCCGCGCGGTGTTATTTACGTCTGTCTCCCGGGCCGACAGTTAAAGCCAGGGCCGCCACAACAGCAAAATAAATTCGTCAGCGGCGGCGCCCCCGGTTTTCTGCTGAGGCCGGCCGACCCCGCTCGCAGTCACGTGATCCGTGTGAGCGAACGCGACATCTGCAGGCGGAGAGATGAACTGCTGCTGGGCCAGCACACCACCTGCTTAGGCCGCCACGTGTACCCTGCCGATGTCTCCCGGAAACGCGAGGCAAGCACGAAGGGGACAGCTACCGTGAAGCTACAAATAACCAACCGCAATGCCGCGAGGGAGCCGAGATTTACAGTGAATGTTGTGAGGTGACAAGGTCCCTTACAATTTTTGATGCCAGAAGCATTATATGCATCAGAAACAATCACGATTGGGCCTTCAGGCATAACAGAAGCGGAAAAAGTTGATCGCAAAATTCTTATAAAATTTTTTGGAGCAATATATAAAGACGGTATATAGATGAAAAGACCAACGAAAGAACTATACGAACATACGGATCGACTGACAGACATGATCAGAAGACGTAGATTATAATTCTGTGGACATTTACAGCGAATGAACAGCACTAGACTCACAAAGAGGATCTTTGATGTGGTAAATCGTTCACTCAGGAAAACCAATTGGTTCCAGGAAATAGAAAAAGACTTGAATCACGCAGGGATCAGCAAGGAAATGACACGGGAAAGGGGACAATTCAAGAACAAAATTATGAACACAAAATTTAAAATACACAAGAAAACAGGAACAAAATGGACTGAACAAAGGAAACAGGAACACAGTGAGAGTATGAAGAGGTTTTGGGAAGAGAAGAGGAAGAAGACAAATACAAACAAAAACTGAATAATCATGAATAATTTGAGTTTAAACACTGTCCTCAAGGAAAATAATGATTAATAATAATAATAAATATTATTCTTGCTTTGTTGATACAAATGTGTTCAAGTTGTGTGTAAAATGAAAGATACGTGAATATTGGAGTGCCGGAATATCTATGAACAGTGGCCTCTAAGACAATGAATATCTTTGGACAAAAGAATAAAGAAGGAGATTATTGGGGAGAGAGTGTGCGAGAATGTAAGATACAGAGAGCGTGTGGTGGTATAAAACGGAATGTAGAAGAAGTCTGTTATTCTGTAGTGTAAAATAAAGAAGTGTATTCTATACCAAGTGTTTAATAATAAAATTGTTTTCGAGTGTTTTCAAATGATTCTGTCGTGAGATATATATTATTTTGTTCTGAGCTGTGAAATAATAAAATGTGCCGACTTCTATTTCAGCTTGAGGACGGGCATATTATACATCAAGAAGAGCTATAGTAAAGTGCTCATACCAGCAACACAGCTCTACCTCCACTAATCCTACTGGAACGTGGCTTGAAAGCTGTGAAAACCCACTGCCTTCACCTTTATTCATACTATAGCCGACATATATGGCGCCAACGCGAATGTATATGTAAATATTAATATTATTTTTATTGCATGTATGATTTTATATGAATAATTATAATATTAAAAATAGGAAGATATCGTAACAGAATTTCAGGCATTGTATAAAGGTTTCTTTAAAACAAGAAAGATAATACATTATAACTGGATTGGCGAGAACTGAAATCCATCATAGAAAAAAGAGATGGCATAAAACGTATTCCGTTCCTGGTGGGAAGATTTAAGGAGTACAACAAGGCAGAGGACAATATTGTAAATTTACTTTTAATAGACGTTGAATGGTCTGAGGTAAGATTTTAATAATAATTAATTGATATAATAGGGCTTAAATAGTATTAACGTATGTAGAAGATATCCATATTCCTGGAATACACCAAATTTGTAGCTTATAAACGTATTAAACGTATAATGCTACGGACATCTTATATTATTGACTTTGAGCTAAGTAAGGAGGCCAACGACAGGAGAGAAATTCAGCAATGGCTTTTGGATGGAATCATCCCGGCGCTCGTTTGGAATGATTTCAAGAAACCATAGAAAAGAAACATATGGATAGCCGCGCTGGAATACGAACCCGGGTCCTCCGGAATGCAGGACGCGCTCGTTGCAGCTCACCTGCCGTGATAGGTAAACAAAACTTATGTTAGTAAACAGAATTTAATGTAGTCAAAGTATAGTAACTACAGCGAATACCTCGCAACATAATGTTCTCAGTATTAAATGACGGCAGACATAAATCTCTCCCAGTCAGATCTGATACTATTTATCTCTCGACTGACACACTCGGAACGTCTGTGGGTCTCTATGTCTGGACGAGTTGGCAAATATATGTGCATCCGAAATGAGAGGAGAGAGACGGTTCCCTGGAAAACTTCATATGATCCAGTCGGAGGTATCGGTGATACGGGAACTCACGGATATGGCAGATAGCTGTCGAGACAGAGAGGAGTATGTCTGCGACAAATACTGCAAGAATTCTTACAGAACTGGTATTTTATTATTTGTTTAAAATGTCACGGGCTCCCTATGGGACGTTTCGACGTAACTTTCCGACAGTATCTTCGAAACGTAACATCAATTTGACGCTGCTCCTTTGGTGGGAGGTCTGAGAATTTTTATATGACTTACTCACTGATACAACCTGAAATACATAAGTAATGTGATTAGAATTATTAAATTGATGAGATCAACAAAATCATTAATATTAAAATTAATAAAATGAACTGCTATAAAGATAATTACCCAGCAAAACCCTATATACTACCAAAAGTTTTACAATCAATGGCATGGAAAACATACAATGTCATATTAGTTCAACCCCTAGCTTGCTATAAATAACTCATAAAATACAATTTCAGTTAAATTCTGGGTTTGAGGGCTGTTATAATAACTATTCCATGTATCTACTTTACAGTTATGGATTTACTGAACAGAACTTCTTAATACATCTTCATTTATAACATCACTAGCCCGAACCCGCGACTTCGTACGCGTGGATTAAGAATTTTTATCCAGAATTAAATATGGAAAGTTGCTAACGAAGGATTGGTCCCAAACAATATCGAGTCGGAATAATATGACAGGAAAGCTATCACTATATCATTGTACCGTCGAACCTGTCTCTTGAAGAGAATCAATTTCCAACATATTTCTATCACCATTCGATAATGTCTCAAATTTTCGTGACTACAACTGTTAATCATACTGGAAAAAATGTCCTGTGCCCTTCATACAGATTTCCTTATAAAATTGCATCACAACGATATAGCCATTAAGTCGTCAAAACGTAACAAAAAGACAGAGACTTACTTCCGTATTTATAATAATATTACTGTGGTTCACACCCACACATTGACTGCGAACAACACCTGAGGGATCATTATAACGTAAAAAAGTGTACACCTACAACATTGCAAGACTAACTACGATTTTCCTCGCATTGTACCCCTAACTTTGTAATATCTACAGTTTAACATTCAATCCGAATAACCTACGGCCCAGACCTGACTCTTACGATGAAAAACAATTTTTAAAAATCTTAGCCTCCACGGAGATTTGAACCGGAGACCACGACGTTCTTAAGCAAGCGTTTTAACCACTAACCTGCCAGCCCACTATACAGAAACACGGTACGGAGGCGACCATATCCAACGAGTCTGTCTATCGCCGTATTTCGAAGTTATGAGACAACATGAGTTATTTATATAGATAATTTTTCAACCAAATGTAGACAGTATTTTTCTCCTTGTTTCAAAGGATAAGTGTGCAAAGTTTCATCGAGATCGAATGAAAACTGTGGATTTGTATGAAGAACAAACAAACAAACAAACATACATACATTCATCTTTATATATAAAGATAATCACTCTTGGCTCCAGCCGGTTACAGTTTTTTTTTTAAACCATGTCCATTTTGCTCAACATCATCGATTCAACAGCTTAAATCGTCAACTCAACTATGACTGTTCTCCCGAGTACTTCTCAATTATTCCTTGCTATCGGGTCATTCACGGTCCACGCTATTCTTTGCCTAATACAGAATCTTTAACCAAATAATATTAGTAATTGTCTTTACAGCGGTTTTACAATAATAGTGAAAATATTTATGATTACAGTCAGCCTTTTCCGCCGACCGCTATAATGTCCCGTACACACTACATTTCTAAACAAATTTCAGCTTGATTTTCTAGGACATACGCCGCTAATAATTCCTAATGCAAAATGTAGCACAAAACATTATATTTCTACATCTTGGATAAGATAAGCTTCTAATATTGCATGAATCTGATACGTATGCATTGTACAAACTTCAACCAGTTTCCATTTCAAAAAACAAAACAAAAAGTTTATAGAAAAAATAATAGGAATAAACAAAAACACATCTGAACTCAGTGCAAAATGATACATAATGATCGCCTGATTAAATTTAATGGAGAAAACGTTTTTGAAATCATGTTGACCATTTTAATATATATGAAATTATTTTTTCCCCCTTAAGAAACACAATTTAAAGCGAAGTTCTTAAAATTCCGTGTGCGATCAAGTTTTAGCCTCACAGACCTGTCTCCATGAAGCCAGAGCTATTACCCCCAGTTAGTTTATCGCGTTTCGATTCTGCGCGAGTCTATCGATAGCTGAGCTGTAAATCTAGGGCCAGACGCCCGCTGGAAGCCGATAATAGATTGAGGGCGGATTTTTCAGACTTAGCAACCGAGGTGTGATTTATGGGCAGATCTGAAGTGGGAGCTAATGTCGCTCAAGGAATATAAGTCCACAGTTGACAGGAAATTGTGTTAGGGAAGGAGGTACTATTAGTGTCGTTGAGAACATTGATTTTTTTTTCTGAGTTGTGGTATTTTAGGTAACTTAGTTAGTCGGTGACACTGAACAACCAACCATGATTGAAACTGATTTACTTAGTGCGTTTTACGATTATTAAACCAATTAACGTAGGTGAAAACAACTGTTTTCTTAAAAACAGTAGAAAGCTGCAATGATTGCTGCTTTGTTTGCTAACGCGAATTATTTTTGCGTGCTTTTAACGTTACTTTCATGTACAATAGCGGAGAAAAGACTAGAGCTATGTCAAACGCATGTGCAGCACTGTCAGTGTATATAATATCTAAATTACATACAGAGATGATTAAATGACAGAAATAATTGTCCACATGCAGTCGTGAAACACCTCTTCCCCCCCCCCCTCTGTAACGCAGCGTAGATTTATTTCTTCCCAACCCTTCCCCCCTCCCCCCACAGCCCGTCCCCGTAGTTTCAGTACGCTCCCTTATATTAATAGCACCAATCTCAACCACCTGAAGATGCCTCAATAGCATAAGGTCGAAACGTTGTTTTTGACAATAACAGCCTCCGATGCTGACTTGACGATGGAAGAAACCTGGACAATATCCCATCAAAAATTACTTTCTACGTGATTTTGATTTTACTAAAACAACAAAACAACTGAACACCTTTTTTTGCTGTCGTCAGTCTTTCGACTGGTTTGATGCAATCCTCCATCCCTTCCACTCTTGTGCTAACCTCTTCATCTCTACATATCCCTTACAACCCTCGTCCTCAATTATCTGCTTCATATATTCTAATCTTTGTCTTCCTATACAGTTCTTACCTTCGACTTTTCCCTCCACTAACAAATGAACCAATCCAGCATGTCTCAAAATATGACCTACCAACCTGTCTCTTTTTTTTGTAAGCTTCTTCCACAAACATCTTTTCTCATCCATCATTTCCAAAACTCGTTCATTTCTTACTTTGTCAGTCCACTTAATTTTCAGTATTCTTCTGTAGCACCACATTACTAATGCTTCAATTTTCTTTATTTCCGGTATTCCTGTAAGTCCATGCTTCGCTACCATAAAGTGCTTGCTCCACACATAGTGTTTTAAAAGTTCTTTCTAATTCCTAGATCAAAATTTGAAACTAAAAGTTTTCTCTTTTTCATGCTCTTTTTGCTAGTGCTATTCTGCTTTAACATCATTCCTGCTTCGGCCATCGGTTGTAATTTTGCTTCCCAAGTAACAGAATTCACTTACTTCTCCTAGAGCATCCGGTCCTATTTTTATATTTAATCTACTAGTATTGGTATCATTTCTGTTACATTTCATCACTTTTGTCTTGTTTTGATTTATATTCAGTCCAAAATCTTCCTTCAGTATTTTGTTCAATGCCATTCAGTAATTTCTCAATATCCTCAGCCCTTTCTGCTATCCCCATCAGCAAATCGTATCATTCCGATTTTTTCTCCCTGAATACTTATGGCACATGGAATTTTTTCTTTTACTTTCTTTATTTCTTCCTCTACATACAAGTTGAATATTTACGGGGATAGACTGCAACCTTGTCTCACACCCTTTTTAACTGATGCATATCTCTCGTGGTTCTCTACTTCTATTGTAGCCACTTGATTCTTATATAGTTACCTTACAGTATGTATTTTAGCAGAGTTAGCTGCTCCGACATTTCGTTGTTGAATGCAGTGGTCAGCAGTAGTTTTGGTTCTGTCTGACAGGGCTGCCTCGCCCGTCCACTGATCCAGTGTGTGAGTGTAGCGTACAACTTGCACTCCTGTGGCACTGCCTCCTACAAGTGGCAGTCCTACAGGAGTGGAGGGGGGGAGTGGAGTGCGTAAGACTCTCTTGGACCCCACTACAGAGACGCACCTGCAGCAAAGCCCCACCACACAAAGGTAACAAACACTGCGGTGCCGGAATAAAGCCCAGACTCGGCAGTACTCCAGGCTGACTTCCTCTCCAGTTAAGACTTCCGTGATTTAGCCATTAAATACCTTCCTCAAACTGAAGCACCTACATGAGTTTCAGTTCTATACCTTTTCCATTTTTTGATAAAAATATGGAGACCAACAAACCAACGTAAGACAGAAACTTTCGTACTAACTGAGTCATTATTTTTTCCTTTCATATGGCTAGCACCAAAAATTAATTATTTTGATTATTGTTAATATTATTTGCAAATTGAACCTGTCTCAAAAAGAAAAGCAATTTGCAACCTGTTTATAAACAGCAACAAACAAGGGGATTGGGGGGGGGGGGAGGGAGGATGAGAGGTTAAATGTCGGATACTACGCACAACAGTTCTTCCAGCAGATTTTTGTTTGTTGTTTAAAATTATCTCACATCTTACGGCAGCACGGTTTTGCACACTTTTTCTTTTTGGTTTACATGTCTTATGCTGGAACATATGACCTTTAGAAGCTCGAATAGCGCGAAAACGATTACTTATCAGACAGCAACTGTATAATAAGTTTTGTATGCATATAAAATTTGTAAACAGAAAATACAAAAAACGACTGCGAGAGAATCTGAGACTATGCGGTGGATATAACATAACTCAAACCAACTATCCGTCTGTATGTCTGTCACTGTTCGGTAATTTTTCAAAATTTCAGGAAAAAATATGTTAGTTATTCCTAAAAAGTATCATATGTCTTTCCTAAAGATAGATAGTGTTTTGTTCTTAAATTTTATCAAGATCGGTTCATCCGTTAGGCGTGAAAATGTAACAAATAAATAGAGATACAGAACTACGTTCACTTTTACAATATATGTGTAGATTTATGGTAGTTTTTTTTTTTTAAATCAGTTGGTAAAAATAGTTCCCCACCACCCATAATTAATTTCTGAATCTACTGTCCGGAATATTCTCCCACAACTTATTGTCATAGGTATACCGCTACACTTTAGTGGAAAAGAATAGGAATCTTTTGAAAAAATTTGCTTTCGCAAAATAAGTAAATGAGTGGTTTTGATAAACAGGACACAAACACAATTTTTTGATAAGTCAAATATATATATAATTCAGTGGAGAATTTTTTTGTATTAGTTTTATATACACCACTGAAAAGACAATTTCACAAAAACTATAACGAAATATATTTTAAACTAATATACAATTTTTTCAAAAGTTATTACTGTTTTTAGATAAATCAATTTAATAGTCTGTTTGCTGAACTCCAATTACTTGAGAGTACCTCGACAAAACCGATGTTAGTTTAACTTTCCATTCAGTGTCAATGTTTACAAACTGAATACCTTCTCCTGCTACATTGCATTGTCGTCCATCACAAAAGCAGGCTCCCTTTGTTACACGGACTATCCGCCTTGTTGAAGAGATGGAAGTAGAGATATTATACTTCACCGCAGCAAACTTTGCCTGCTAACTGAATTGATAATTTCGAGTTCAGTGAAACAGTGGCTGAAGTTTAATATCCCAAGAATCATTTTATCAGATAGTGACAGCAAGTTTTAAGTCTCTAAAAGTACTAGCAGCTGCCATATTAGTCTTACAGAAAATATGGCAATGGGATTCACTTAAGTTCTCATAGCTCATCATCTTTGTCTGTATGTTTGATGTGACGTAAAAAGACCGCGTCCCGTTATTTCTTATTTTTAATATATATATATATATACATATACATTCACTGATCAACCAGAACATTATAACCTAATAGCCGGTATGTCCGCCTATGGGACGGATAACAGCGGCTACACATCTTGGCATGGAAGAAATGAGGCTGTGGTAGGTCGTTGGAGGGAGTTGGCACCACATCTGCGCACACAAGTCACCTAATTCCAATAAATTCCGGGGAGGGGGCGATGAGCTCTGACACCATGTTCAATCACATCCCAGATGTGTTCGATCGGGTTCAGATCTGGCGAGTTGGGGGCCAGCACATCAATTCAAACTCGCCACTGTGTTCCTCGAACCACTCCATCACACTCCTGGCCTTGTGATATGGCGCATTATATTTTTTGAAAAATGCGACTGACGTTGTGAAACATGGTCGTCATGAAGAGGTGTACGTGCTCTGCAACCAGTGAACGATACTTATTGGTCGTCATGGTGCCTTGCACGAGCTCCTCTGGACCCATGGATGCCCACGTGAATGTTCCCCTGAGCATAACTGAGCCGCCGCCAGCTTGTCTCCGTCCCGCAGTACAGGTGTCAAGAAGCTGTTTCCCTTGAAAACTATGGATTCGCAAACTCCCATCGGCATGATGAAGAGGGTATCGGGATTCATCAGACCATGCAACGCTCTGCCACTGCGCCAACGTCCAGTGACGATGTTCGCGTGCCCATTTCAGTCGTAGTTGCCGATGTCGTGGTGTTAACATTGGCACATGCATGGGTCGTCGGCTGCGGAGGCACATCGTTAGGAATGTTCGGTGCATTGTGTGTTCAGACACAATTGTACTCTGCCCAAAGTTAAAGTCTGATGTTAGTTCCGCCACAGTTTGCGCCTGTCCGGATTTACCAGTCTGCCCAGCCTACGACATTCGACATCTACAACGAGGGGTGGCAGCCCAACCCCTCGATCTCTGGACGTGGTTTCACCTTGGTTTCGCCACTTGTTGAAGACACTCACCATAGCACTCCTCGAACACCCGACAAGTCGTGCAGTTTCCGAAATGCTCGTGCCTAGCCTCCGGGCCATCACAATTTGCCCTCGATCAAACTCATACATATCGCGCGTTTTCGCCATTCTAAACACGGATAGCACGCTCGCTGATACTACATGCACCGTGCGTATGTCTGACTAACAGTCATTCCTCGTCAGATCACGCTCCCATCACTTGGACGGTTTTATATCGATAGTAGGTAGGTGCTCATAATGTTTTTGCTGATCAGTGTATGTATGTTATTATTTGGTTATTTTGTGCTTCCTATGGAGTTCCCAGAGTTGGTAACACCGCAAGAGAATCAGTGTAATGATAAAGTGATGTTTTATTAGTGCCCTCGCTGCCAAGCGGCTTTGTTTCAGTCGTGGTAGTGACTAGTGGGTCGATTAACAGTACGAACGACATCGAGTGTAAATAACATCGTGTAAACAGCTTATCGTATCTTATTGACATTAAACAAACAAGAAAATTGTTTATAAACAATGATTTTGAATGGTGTGATAGAAACCATCATACATAATCTTTCCGATTGGAGCATATATCCAAGTTCCTTCCATCATAATAGCTTGAAAACTTGGAACTAGTGGCATTTAAAGAACAAATGAGAATCAATGAGGATAAGCTTTAGTTACAAACGAAATCCGACAGCAGATTATTTGTAATCATTATTGTTGGTTTTATTTTGTTGCCACTGGCTGGTTGTTCTTGTTATTTTGACATCGTTTTTGTTGCTGTTGTTATGTCTTTGCTTTGTGCTGTCATGTTTTGTGATGTTGCTGTTTGTGTTCTTCCTCTGTTGTTAATGTTTTAATTGTTGCTGTCGTTTATTGTGGTTGTTGTGTATTGGTGATATTTCGTTTCTTTTTCTTTTTAAATAAATTAAATAAAGATAAACATGGTGACTTTCCAAAGCATTGAAAGTGAACGCTAGCGTAGAATCTACATAATTTTCGAGTTTAAGATTTTTGTAGACGTCATTTCTGTTTTTTTTTATATACCCTTTCCTTCTTTTCTATTGGTTCTTTTTCTCAGTAGAAAAAAATTAACTCAACAATGATATATACTTTTTAACGATGTTAATGTGAACATACAAATTAGCCAAGTTAAAAAACTGAAAACCATTAAAAATTAAATGTTTTTACATTAAACACCGTCTATTGACAAATGGTTTACTAATGCTTACACCAGACGCGTTTCGCCTTCTTGGTGAGGGGAATCATCAGGGGGAAAATAGTTAAGAAAGTGCTGTTACAATGTTGACATGCGATACCTACCACTATTTACCCCATGATGATGCCCCACACCGAAAGTGCGAAACGTGTCTAGTGAAAACATTTATAAAACAATTGCTGATAGACGGTGCTTCTTTTAAAAATTTTACGCATCAACTGTGGGAAATGATTATTAAGAATTTATAAATTCTGTAGTGCAAAATACGGCTCCGTTTTGATGTAGTGATTATTTGGTAGTTTTATTTGTTCCTATGAAGGTCCGACTGTTATTCACTGAGGTGTGTGTGTGTGTGTGTGTGCTGTAATTAATTGCGGCGCCCAGTGTGCAGTCCACAGTCGGCTCTGTGCGATACGTCAGACTGCCGACAGGTGCCGACACAGTCGCCCGCCGCGCATAATGGCTCCGCGTCCATCAACAGCGCCGCTATCAGGGCGAGCCCACCCACAACGCCTCCAGAGACCCTAACCACACAGGCCGAGGAAACAGACTCGCTGCAAAACGCTTAACACAGTAGAAATACCCGCGGCCTGTCGTCTACCGTCGGTGGACCAACACAATGGTTAAACCTGAAGAAGATGGCTTCGACACTAGCCGAAACGTACTTTTTCCACACCCCAATAAGGCAATATATCCATTAAGACTTTATTACACAAAAAGAAACCACTGAACAGACAGTCAAAAATTCTTTCCATGAAGATATTATTACTGTCTAACGAGAAACCAAAATCTAGAAGTTTACCAACATTTCCAAATTTGGTAGAGCTTTGAATGATTTGAAATCAAATAAGGCATTTTGAATTGATGAGATTCTTGCAGAACTTCCGAAATCCCTAGGAGAAGAACAAATCCAGAGATTATACAAACTTATACCGGAGAGATCCCAACTGATTTAATAACAGTGTCATCTACACACTTCCGAAGAAATTAAAAGCTGACAGGTGTGAGAATTATCGTGCTATTAGTCTAACATCACTGACCATTACTGACTAGAATAATGGAAAGTCTAGTAGAAGGGATAGTAGGTGAAGATCAGTTTGGGTTTAGGAAAAAGAAGCGATTCTGGAATTAAGATTAATACTTGAAGGACGGATCAAAAAAATCAAGGATACTTTTATGGTGTTTGTTGATTTATAAAAGATTTTTGATAATGTTAGGTGGGACAAGATGTTCAATATTTTAAAGAAGTCCGGTTTAATATACAGAGAAAATTGACTGCGATTCCATCAAAAAGGCAAATGAACCCAAATACGAAGGACAAGTACAAAAAATTATAATGGGAGGCACAGATATATGGGACGTTATTTTAAATTTGCATATTGCTGTCTTCTTGTTTACGACGGTTAAATGCATAAATTCATATAAGGAGTGGCGCATCTCATATTTACGATCTGTTCTATTGCAGCAGTTACTATAACCAGGTCACAACATATCCTAAGAAATTTCTGAAAGCACCAAATAAATCAGACAAATACATAATCGTTATCCGTTTTTTAGATTATACTTTTCTTAGTAACTTTTTCGTAACTATAAAAATAAAATTTATATCATATATTAAGTACTTTTTGGAAGTAATGGCAAGAAGTAAAAAAATCAGGAAGGAGATTTTCTTTTTAAAAAAATGCGATATTTTCTCACTGTGAGTCTACCTTAATCATTGTGTTTTATCTTTATCTCCCTTTGTCTGTTGTGCAAGAAGTAGAAAAAAAGCTGTGCGGGATTTTATTTTGTAGAAAAGTATTCTTTTTTTATCACAATTTTCGAGGTAATTATCGGTTTTTCCTTTAAAAATTTTCAGTACTTACGCACGCTTTACTCCAATAAATATATATAGCGAAAATACCCCCCCCCCCCTTTCCCGATAACCTTACTTTAACTTCGTACAGTTAAAAATGGAATATTAGGCAGCTGGTACGGTGCGCGGAAAATCTGTGTGTGACGCTCTGTCGTCTGGTGACACTAGCATTATTGCATTGCTAATTCAGTGATGGTTAAACGCATCTACTCTTTATTTCTCTTTAGCTGCTCATCATCGCGGTAATGTTAAACCTTCTGCTCCCCCCTAAACATACGTGCGCCATGATGTTTAATATCTCTGACCTGGGAGATACATATCTCCGCAATTCATCAACAAAAGAAGTATACACAACGAAGCTGTTAAAGTCCAGTGTTCTTTTTAATTGTTTAACAATACACAGTTGTTTAAAGTTTCTTATACCTACCAATACGTTTTTATAAATTAGATTTTATATATTATTTATTTATTTATTCGTTGAGGCCAACTGGGACCACGTTAAGCCTTTGTGCATTTGGCAGCGAGTTTCATCTTCTTTTGGGCCCAGAACTCCTTCATTCGTTTTGAATGCGCCTGTTTGTTTTTATTTTTTAGATTTTATTTGTTTCAGACATTTTCAACCTAGTTCGGCGGCAAGGATATGACATGCTGGCATACAGAAACTGCCGTACCTACTACGCAGCCATGGATAATATATAATAATCCATATATGGATACTATCAAATCGTTTCGCAAAAATTTGAAAGTAGAATATAATTAAAAAGCGATTTATTGTTATTTATTTGAAGGATATATTTTGTAATTATCTACGTTTCTAGTAAACTTTCTCTGGATTTTTAATTAACTTCCACATTTCTTTTACTTTCTTTCAAAAAAAAAAAAAAAAAAAAATGTCCAGTTTGTAGCGAGAACGTATTTTATTATGAGGCTATTATAGACACACAAATGCATCTACAAAGAAACGATCAGGTAGAACACTGGATCCGAACCGTAATTTAAATAATTTTTTAAAACTAATTTGCCACACACCCCTTTTTAATTTTCTCTTCCCACCTACTTTTGCCCTATACTAATTTGAACTTTAAATTCTTTCAGTATTTTTGGAAAATTAATCATCATTTCTCTAGGTAATTTCTTTCACACACCTTCCCTATGAAATAAAATTTCCGACATCCTTATGCCTGAAATCGAGTGCCAGCTTGTGATCATCGTCCTCTTTACCCTTCCACGCACCTCCCTTAATTCTCCCAACAATGTCTTTCCACGCCTCATCACCAATACATGCCTTGTACACACCCATGTCTCTCTTTACCCTCCTTCTATCTTCCAACCAATCCCACTCCAGCTCCTTTATCATATTAGTTACCGATTGTGTTCTGCGGTAATTTTCAAAGACAAATTGAGCAGCCATTCTCAGCACTCCTTCCTATTCTTGTATTTGATACCCAAGCTTTGGGTCAAATACTACACCACCATATTCCAGCAGTGGTCTTACCAAAGTTTTGTAACCTAATTTCCTAACTTCTCTGGTACATCCCCTGATCACTCTTTCCAACAAGTGAAGGATTTTGAACCATTTTACCTACTACCTGTTCTATGTGTCCTGCCCAGTTAAGTATACTATCAAATGCTATACCAAGTTTTTTGCATTTCTGGTCTTTAATAAGCAATTCCTTCGCGACTTTATAATCTGAATCAGCTTTTAGAATTTTATCTGTGAACCTAATAAGCCGACTCTAATTTGCCTTTTTATGATGGGCTTATTACTATTTTTAATTTTAATTGCTATGGAGCTAACGCTCCGGTAGCTATTCCCCATGTCATGTAACTACCCTTTTTATTTTATTTTTGAAAATTTTCTTCTATAATTCGAGTGTTAAATTTCTCCCCCATTCACTTTTCTGATTTACAAATTTTAATTTCAAATTCCTTAAGCGTTTTTTGGCAAATTATTCATCACCTCACTTGGTAATTTGTTCCAATCCCTGACACCCCTACCGACAAATGAAAATTTTCCCACTCCCTTATGCATGAAATCGAGCGCCAGCTTGTGGTCATGGTAGCCTTTCCCCTTGCATGCACTATTCCTAATTCTTTGACCAATATCTCTCCAAGACCCATCACCAACATATGCCCTGTACACTCCCAGCACTCTCTTCACCCTCCTCCTTTCCTCTAATGACTCCCAACCCAGCTCCTTTTTCATATCAGTTTCTGACTGGGTCCTGCGATAATTTGCACAAACAAATCTAGCAGCCCTTCTTTGCACCCTCTCCAACTCCTGTATTTGATACGTAAAATGAGGGTCCCATACTATACCACCATATACAATCAATGTTCTGACCAATGTTTTGTAACCCATCTCCCTAACATCTCTGGCACATCCTTTGATCACCCTCTCCAGTAAATCAAGCATTTCCTACCACCTGCCGAAAGTACTCTGCACAGTTGAGTTTGTTATCAAACGTTATGCCAAGATTTTTAAATTTCGAGCATTCAACAAGCAATTCTGACCCTACCTTGAACAGTTACACTATAACAAAGTCCACACACATGGAACATGATGTACCGTGAAATGCCTGCGTAAACAATATAGCTTCGCGAAACAAATGTGACTTTAATAAACTGTTCATTTACTTCTTGTAGCACTCGTGTATCGTGCGCGTTCTGCGGTGGCCGTCACAGGTGGCTGCGATGGAGCGGCCGCAGTCAGTCAATACGTTGGTCCTGACTAATACGGAACAGGTCCCGGGGGAGGAGTGAATCAATTTGCCAGCTGCGGGACCAGGCGACCGCCAGGACACGGCGGCCTCGCTCGCTGAATATCCACACCGCGCCACATGCGAGCCGCTGACACTGCTCGTCAAACTTCAAGTAATACCCGCGCAGGTACTCAGATACATCACTGTCCTATATTTACGCCAAATTACTCGTACAAGGAACAGTTTATTAGATTATTGGTGGTTTTAATTACGTATAATAAATAACCAGTCCACCATACAGTTCAACTTAAACTTGATTTCATTTTCATAAGCACGGCGTCAAAGATATTGGTTACATGCATACATACAATCCAGCGATTGTATACAACACTACTAACACAGTCCTGGGCCGTCGTAAAGTTTCTCTGTCTCGGATGTTCGCTTTATGTAAGCTCCATCGAAATTTCTAGAACTCTACAATAGCTTCCGACAGATATTTCTCGAACATAAACAATACTTAAACAATTAAAACATATTAAAAACAATCAGAATTAATACGTAATCATTTACAATCATTACAAAATGGTCAGAAATGGAAATTAAAGATACTTAAACACAAAATTATCCACAGAAATAATTTTAAACTGTAGTAAATTGTCCTTTAGACATCGTAACTGGGCTTAATACTTGGAATTACAAACATTTGTTTTTCTTGTACAATTCTATCCTTAAACATATTAAATGGCCTCCAAATAATTTCTTTTCAAAGTCTATATACATTGATTTACAGTAAATTGCACAACAAACATATAAGAACATATTCAACCAGACTCTAACTTACTACAAATGCTTCATAAAATACAATTCTATTTAAGTTTAGGTTTGAGGGCTGTTAGAAGTTCTACTGCGTTTGAGCGACATTTGATGCTAATATATATATATATAAATACGCGGTCCATATGCTGCTTATACACTGTTTCACCACGCACCAAATTTTTGGTTTCCTCTATAGAATCGATTAAACGCTATATATATATATATATATATATATATATATATATAACCGTAGATAGGTCACATCATGTACTACTATATGACAAAATTTTGTTTCGGTAAAAGTCTCACCATTTCGAGATTTTATTTTTCGAAACATGTGACTGTTTAGTTTATTCCATGCCATATTGAACAATTTATAAAATTAAAGAAATCAAAAACATTACTTGGATTTATTGTGTCTATTATTTGTAACCACACCATAGCAAAAATAAATAATTATCGTCAATTTTTTTACTACATGTTTAAAGTTCATAATGGTCTCTTAGCAGATTTAACTACCATAAAAACAGTCATTTTAAAAGAAGTATGAAATAATTATACCATTTATGAATTTTTATAAGTTTTTTAACGTTTTAAGAATACCTTTGAGTAAATTAAAAAAAAAAACAGTGTTCAAAAAGTCTTAATTTGTAGAAATAGCATGGAATAAATTGAACAAAACCATGTTCGAAAAAAATCTCGAAAATGTTGAGACGTTGGCTAAAATAAAATTTCGTCATATAGTAGGAAATTATGTGACTTATCTGTGGTTGCAGGATTATCCTTTCATTCCTGTGTACACCCTGTATATATATATATATATATATGTATATATATATATGTGTGTGTGTGTAATGTATAAACTTTGGTCAATTAGTGGAAGTTTTGATGAAATTCTAATTAGTCTTGGCAAAAATGGTAACTGGAACTCGTCCTTGCAGCAGGCACCGTAAGTAGTTATGTTGCTTTCATTAGCGGCATGGTATTAAAAAGTTGTTCCAGGCTTATTTACCCGCAGAGTTTCTGCATAATTTTAAATGCTCCAAAAATCAAACTTAATTAATGCAATTTGGCAATTAATTTCATAGCAGTTGCTTAGCTATTAAATTGAGCACATAACCTCCAATTTTTAACCATGTTTGGTCGCTGTTAATTTGCGAGAGAAGGCCGGTCTACGATGTCACCAAGGCTATCGAGGTGACTGAGTGGGTCAGCTTGCGAAAATTATATACTCGATAATTCTTTATAGTTTAGCAACTGCAAAGAAATTAATTTTCAGAACACTGAGTTTGTAGGAAGTATTTATACACAGATCTACATACATGCTTTGTGCTTATGCAGTAACGATGCAAATATTTATTATTTTGAAATCAAAGGAAAAGAAATTACTGGCTTAATAGTTTTCAGTTTCCTGTTAGAATGGTTAGAATGTGTTATTAAAAAAAAAAAAAAAAAAAAAAAATGCGGTCAGCGATAAGAGTGATGGTGATGTTTGGTTGATATAACATCCCACAGAACCAAGTGCTTTTATGAAATGTTATTTTATTAATTGTGTATAGCGGGCTGGGAGTTGATTAATTATGGTTTTGAATATTTTCCACGTAATTAACTGCGAATTTGTGTAAATGATCATTGTTTTATGGAGAGAAACTATGTAAATACTATTTAAAATGGTCAACGACAGTATTACGTATCAAACACTGATTAAAAGTTTATAATTATAAGTGTTGATGTGAGCTAAGATGTTTGGTGAACGATTTGTGACGGTTTGAACTGGGTGTAAATAATTGTAAACATCTTTCATTTCCATTTTCGTGTGTTTCATGATGATTATGAATGATTTTGTATTAATTCTGATTGTTTTTGTGTGGATTTAATTGTTGAAGTATTGTTACAATTCGAGAAACGTTGGTCGGAACTGTCTGAATTACTCTGGAGATTGGAGATTCCTGTATAAGCGATCGGCAGACACGAGCAGAGAGAGTTGTCAGTCAGTCATTCTGGGATCTGTATGAGATAAATCGCTGGAGCATTTGGATATGTTTGTACTTAATATCTTTGGATGGAGTCGATGCCATGGAAAAAAAATGTGGATAGTGATTCTTCGAGTATTTATTTCATGCAACCAAATAACTATCGACGTGATGAACAAAACGAAAAATTAATTTTAAAGCATTACAGAATTAAGATGGAATGAATTAATGGGTTTATAATATAACCATAACCGAAAAATGCTAAACAGTGTATAGTAAATTTAAAAAGTCCAGAGAAAACAAAGCAACACAATCCTCTCTGGTGTCCAGCCGGATGGTGTTGTAAAAACACGACGTTTCGACACCTGGCTTTGCTGTCTTCATCAGGTCAGATCCAGCCGTCGAAACGTCGTGTTTTTCCAACACCATCCGGCTGGACACCAGAGAAGATTTTGTTGCATCGATACGCCGGGAAAGACTCCACTCACAAAACAAAGCAAATTGGCTTCCTATTGTTTTACAAATGTAACATTAGCTTTACTGGAAAGTCACATCACGACTTGTCTGGGTTAAGTCACAAGTTTAAACTGTCATTTTTAAGGCCCTGCCATATACAATTTTCTTCTTTTCTGTGCACGGCGGATGTGTTTTTGTTTGAGCAGAATTTTATTACTTTAACGTCTGTCGACATATATCCACATTTAATGTCGCAGCGTGAATAGACGTTAGAGAAGGTTACCGAACATAATTGAGTGAGAAACTCGGAAATTTTATTTTCCGGCGGCGAGTCGGGGGCGCGGGCTTTTTAAGCATTCTCCGCGGCGACCGTGGAGAATGAACACGGTTCACAGAAATTTATTACGGCGACGCGAGCGCCACCCTGAATAGCGCGGCCGGCGCGCCAACCGCATTTGTCCACGGCGTCTCTTTTTAACAGACCCGCTGGCCTGACAATGGAAGCAATCTCTCCCGCCGAAACGACACCGACAATATTTCGGATCGGCGCCTTCCAGAATCGATTGGGGTCGGGGGCTGTCCGTGCCAAGAACGAACGTCGATTTGCACCTGTCGAACTCGGTCGCTATCGATTAGACACCTGATAGAGAGGGGGGTGTTGTGTGGCCAGCCGCAGACGGAAATAGCGTCCGGAAGGTTCGACGCCACAGGCGAACTGCCAGCTCATCCGAAATCGGTGCTCAATAGCCGGCCGTAAGGTACCGCACATCTTTTTTCTTCATTACACCAGAAGATGGCGACAGAGGATCCGACCGCCGAAATATCGTGTGAAAACATCGTGCTCCCTCGGCTAGTCACTCGAAAAGACTATATCTTTTTTCCCCTTAAATTACCATTTTATTTTAATTTTACAAAGAGCATACTATAGTAATGCTACAAAATACAGGAATCTGTTATTTCAGGAGAAGTAGTTCCGATTTTATGAATAATTCCCATTGTAGAGGTGATGTGGTCACGTTTTCGTATTGTAAAAGAACTATTAGAGTGTTTGAGCTGAGAAGTAATTTCACAGAACCTTATTTCACTTTCAGCACTGTTCTCGCTGGCGAACAATGTGGCGACCGAAATACAGGACCCGCAATATCATCAACCGTGACTATCAATATATCAGAATTTCGATCTATTCTTCTTCTGTTTCCTTCTAACCGAGGAGCACGAATGAACTTATTTTGCATATGTGTTTTTATTATTTTCACAAAATTCTCTTGCAAGGCAGTGTAAATAATCAATAAAAATACCTCGTTTGCTCACGAGTACGAAGTTAATAATTCAGTTGTTGACACTGTGAATTCCCTGAAGTATCTGGGCGTTACAGTACAAAGCAACATGAAATGGGGCTTGCACATAACTCATATCGTCGGCAAAGCTCATTCTAAACTACGGTTCATAGGTCGTATCTTGAGAAGTTGTAATGCCATACAAAGGAAATAGCGTACAAAACACTAGTGCGTCCGCATTTGGAATACTGTTGTGCAATTTGGGATCCGTATCGCAAGGGATTGATTGTCACGTTAGAGAAAGTACAGAGGAGAGCCGCTCGATTCGTGACTGCTAGTTACAGTCCTTATATAAGTGTCACAGAGCTGATACGTGGGTTGGGCTGGTATTGTTTGGCGGACAGACGACGTCGTTTTCGTTTGAATTTGTTGGAGAATATGCAAAAATCCTTAATTTACGAGTGCAATGAAATACTTCTTCCGCCAACCTTTTTAGGTTACAATGACAGGAGGGATAAGATTCGAGAAATAAGATGCCGTACTGATACATTTATGTATTCTTTCTTTCCTCGTGCTATTCGGGATTGGAATGCGCGGAATTAAGATTGGTGCTTAGCACCCTCTGCCAGCCACAGTATTTGTGAATTGCAGAGTATAGATGTAGATGTAGATTCTTCCGCTCAGCTATTTCTTATGTTCTTCTGTCCATGTTTCACTTCTAGTAATATTCTGGTTATTGGTGAATTTTTTGTTATTGACCATGCTACTAAATCAGCATCTGTCCTCTATGATATCATCTGTGATCCCTCTCGATTTTATCTAGCCAATTGTTTTTGATTTTCAAAGAAATGGCCAGGTTAAGAATTCTTTTGGTATGGCTTCATGGCCGTAGAATTTAAATCCTCTCTTCCTGGATGTGTCTGAAATATTTTCCGAATGCTGATATAGTTCGTGTAATTTCATTTCCATCCAAATTCCTCTGGTAGAAACTGTTACATAGATTTTTTTTTTTTTTTTAAAAAAATTGCTTTCTTGCTTTTCAATATCTTTAATCAATGATATGCCCCCAATAATCAAAGTTTCCAATGCTTAAAATGCCTCTGGTTTGATTACAGTGTTATATGGGTCTATTATTTACTAAAACAAACAGATAACTCCAGCGGGACTGTTACAACATCCCCTATTTCTTCAATAATTGTTTGTGTTAATTTAAATGGAGCACAGTGCCTGGTGACAATTTTCTTTTAGTTTAACGAAGTAATGCTACCAAATACAGGAATCTGGGATTTCAGGAGAAGTAGTTCCTATTTTATGAACAATTCCCACTGTAGTGGTGATGTGGTCACGTTTTCACATTGCAAAAGAACTATTACACTATTTGTTACAAATAGGGTTCGGATCTTTATGACAAACATATTTTTCCCCTGCCTTCTTTTTGAGCTAAAATAAGTATTTAAAAAAACATAAAAACCGCCTTCAAAAAAAAAAAAAAAAAGCACTAAAATTTTTAAAATAACTTTATACCTTGCTTAGAAAAAAGTAAATCTAAATAGACAAAATTTTACATTACTTTCATTGAAATTTTGACACCAATTAGTTATTTTTGGAGTCGGTGCCAGCTGTCACATCGCGAAGATCGAATTACTGAACTTCTTTTGGAGTTAGAGGCGAAACAGGGGAGTACGAACGAAAATTCCCAATATTTTACAGCATGTCGTGAGGCAGATAGTGTTATTGTGGGAGACAGCTTAGGGAAACAAATTAACAGTATTTTAATCTGTGGCTTGGCCTTATTGGTCATCCAGGCATATCTCTGGCGCTACAGTGTCAGTTGGTAGGTTGCATCATGAAGTAAACGATTTACAGTTAGTATAATATCGGCGTATCATCTGTATGTTTCAGTTTTGTTGAAACATGTTTCTAGCATTAATTGTAGGTAAGCAGTAACATGATTTTTTATGTATTGTTGTTATTCCTTATTGTTTTTCTTGCTTTCGCTGGCACCGAGTACAAAAATAACTAATTAATGTCAATACTTCAATGAAAGTAATGTGAAATGTTGTTTATTTAGATTTACTTGTTCCTAAGCAAGGTATAAAGTTATATTAAAATTTTTAGTGATTTTTTTTAAGGCGGTTTTTATGTTTTTTTAAACAATTATTTTATTTTTAAATTTTTAGCGGAATTAAAGTTCGTTTGGTATTTTAAATATGCCGCAGGAGTTCCCATTTTGCGAACTTCCTGGTAGATCAGAGATTCTGTCTTTATATACCACAACCACTTCCAGAACGGGGTGAATTGGGCGTTGTGTTAAGGAATGTCAGGCTATGTTTCGATCTTATCATAATATCTGTTAAAAGCTGCTGCTCGATAACCGAAACATGTAACAACTGGGTATTAATACATACCACATACAGAAATCACTCTGGAATATATCTGTTTGCTCCGGCATCACACAAAAAATATAGATTTTTAATTGGTGAAAGCTTGGGATCAAAGTTGAACGCTGAAGTACATGTTGAGACATTACTACACATTTATTTATAAATATCATGCCATGACTTAAAAATAGCTTAACTGAATTTGATGGGATTTAAAACTGTGGATTTTTGTAAAGAACATTGGAAATTAAAAGGGGTGAGGGTAAAGGGGAAGAGGGATTGAGCTTTTGTATATCAAATGTAGACTGCCTTTTCTGATTGATTTAAAGTATACGTGTGTAAATTTCTATTGATATCAGATTAAAAACTGTAGGTATGTATATATAAAAAAAAAAACAACTAATAGGTGTGGATACGAAGAGTAGTTTGGTTTTTGTAATGCTAGTGTGGGCAGTATTTTTCTCTTTGTTTTAAAGTATACACGTGCAAATTTCCATTGAAACCAGATAAAAACTATAGCTTTGTGTAAAGAACATTTGCCCAAAATTAATGGGGTAAGGAAGTGAGTGGTAGGGTTTTGTAAACAGAATATACACTATTTTTTTTTTAATTACGTGTGTAGTGGTCCATGGAAATCTGATAAAACTGTGGGTATCTATAAAAAACATTGGAAATTAGGAGGGGTGGGGGTAGAAGGGAAGAGGGGTTGGGCTTCAGCAACCTAATTTAAACAACATTTTCTGTATGTTTTAAAGCATACGTGTGCAAATTTCCTTCAGAATCGGATAGAAACTGTAGATTAAAGGATGGAAAGGAAGGAACGGAGTTTGGACTCTCGAAACCAAATGTAGACAGTATATTTCTGTTTGTTTTGCAGTATTCATGTGCATACTTCCTTCAAAATCAGAAAGAAACGGTAGCTTTGTATAAAGAACATTGACAGTAAATAAAGGGGTAGAAAGGGGGATAGGGTTTGCATTTTTGTGAAAGTAATGTGGACAGTATTTTTCTTTTTCTATTTGTTTTAATGAATACGCATGCGAAGTTCTACCGAATCGAATCAAAATGTGGGTTTTGTACAAATATTAAGGGAAGGGGAGCTAGGATAGTTTTTTTTATTTTTTGGCCAGAGATCATATCCATTAAAAATTAGATATATGTGTGCCATTTTTAATAAAGATCGGTGAAATGGTGTCGACTGTAGCTTTCTAAAAAGAAATTTACAAAAATCAAGGGGGTGGAAATGGGGAGAGGGGTTCATTTTTTGCAAACCAAGAGTTGGCATCATTTTTATCTTTATTTTATAGTAAAAATTTGCCAAATTCTGTCTAAACCGGATAAAAACAGTGGTTGTGTATAGAAATTAAGCAGTTTAATGGGGAGAGGGGGTGGTTTTTAGATCTTTTGGTCAGATACCTTCTTCGTGAAAAAAATACATATAAGCACCAACTTTCATGGTAATCGGTCAAACGATTGCGATTGTAGCTTTTTATAAAGAACATTGACAAAAGTTAATGGGGTTGACGGAGGAAAGGGGTTGAGCATTGGCAAACCAAATATTGACAGGTTTTTTCTCGATATTTTAAAGTATACATGGGCAAAGTTCAATAAAAATCAGATAAGAAATGTAGATTTCTATAAAATTAAGGGGTGTAAAGGGAGACATGGGGTGGTTTATTTATTTATTTAATTTTTTTTTTTGTCAGAAACCTTCTCCATGAAAAATTACATGTATATGCCAATTTTAATGGAGACCAGTTAAATGTGTCGACTGTAGCATTGTATAAAGAACATTGGTAAAAACTTAGGGGGTGGTTAGGGGGAGAAGGCTTCAGTTTTTTTCAAACCAAAAGTTGACTGTATTTTTCTCTTTATTTTTGGCTATATATGTCCAAAGTTTCATCGAGATCGAATAAAAAATGTGGATTTGTATAAAAATTAAGGGGTGTAAAGGGGAGAGGGGTGGTTTTTTTTATTTATTTTTTGTCAGATTCTTCATGAAAAATTACATGTATATGCCAACTTTGATGATAATCGGTCAAACGGTGTCGAGTGTAGCTTTTTAAGAAGAACATTGACAAAGGGGTGGAAGGAAGGGGGAGGTTGATCTTTGGAAGACCAAATATTGACAGGATTTTTCTCTTTGTTTTAAAGTATACTTGGGCAAAGTTCAGTAAAAATCAGATAAGAAATATAGGTTTCTATAAAATTAAGGGGTGTAAATGGGAGAGGGGTGTTTTTTTTTGTCAGAATCCTTCTCCATTAAAAACTACATGTAATTGCCAACTTTAATGGAGATCAGTTAAATGGTGTCGACTGTAGCTTTGAATAAAGAAAATTGGTAAAAATTAAGTTGGTGGATAGGGGAAGAGGGGTTCAGTTTTTTTAAACCAAAAGTTGACAGTATTTTTTCTCTTTATTTTTGGCTATATATGTCCAAAGTTTCATCGAGATCGAATAAAAAATGTGGATTTGTATAAAAATTAGGGGGCGGAAGGGGGTAGAAAGGGTGGTTTCTCAATGAAATTCATATGGGACCACTTTGGAGGTATACCCTATTCACTAAAAAAATTTAATTTAACGGTTCAAAATTGGTGAAGATATCGCTGGTCATACATACCAAAAAAAAAAAAAAAAAAAAAAAAAAATATTAAAAAAATAAAAAAATTTACAGATGAATTGAGAACCTACTCCTTTTTTTGAAGTCGGTTAATAATACTGAATAAAACACTGATAGAACGTTTCTGGCTGTTTTAAAATGTATTTTATATAGAATAGAAACGCATATTTAGGTAATTTTCCCAGTTTGGTGATATTACGGTAATATTTATGGTAATATTATGAGGAGAAAAAACTGGCAATTTTTTTTATAGTACCGAGAATTTGATGGAAGTTATAGATGAGAAGAAATTAAGATAATTTTTCCCAGAACTGTACGCTTATTATACATTGAAGGCAAAAAACTGTCACTGAACTGTTCAGAATTCACCAGTCAAAAATTAAAGTCATACATTATTTTCACTTTCTAAACGTTAATGATCTGCCCGCCTTTTGTGGGTAAACGCATGTAAACAGTATTAACTTTCATTTAACGATGTTTTCTAATGACCACAAGTGATTTTGTATAATTTTTATTTTATTTTGTATGGATTTAATTGTTAAAGCATTGTTAGAATTCAAGAAGCAAGGGTCAGAACTCTTTAAATTATTCTGAATCTCTCTTTAGCGTCTATGTAAGCAAGCGGTCGAGAAGAGAGTTGCAAGTTAGTTGGAAGTTATAATCGCTGGAATATTTATATAATCTTTGGTTGAGTCAACGCCTATGCTGTGTGTACTGTGCAATGTTATTGTAGAGCTCACAGAAAAAAATAAAAAATAAACCTAAGTGAAAAGTGATTATTCATAGTAGTTATTTCGACAAGGTTATCACTGGGTCATGGACATAGCCATGAGTAAAGTTTTGATACTCTTTTCCTGCCGACCTGACCACTGACTGCGGAAGGTAATAGAATGTGGCGACCATTGTCGTGTTTCGTGATACATGGCGATGCGCTGCCCCCTACACAGTTAGCGGTGGCTCCGATATATTTCCCCAGTCCGCGTGCGCCTCATATGTATGCATAGCTCGGGGCAGTGTCGGCCGCGTTATGATGCCCTGCAGGGCGGATGGGACATTCTTAATATTTATAGACTCATTTGTCAGCGGAGAGGGTGGAAGGGCTTTCTTTTTTTTTTCTGTAAAAGGTACGCGGGCTTCGTGCGCGCCTTCGGAGTGCGTGAGGCAAGAAATTCGTGACGCACGCCGCGCGTCTTTTGTTACCGTCCACTGATTCATTGTTCTCGCTGTCGGGGGTCAGACTAAAACTTAACACACGATATTGTTTCCACTAAACGCTAGCGTAACCTCTGACTGATAAAAAATAATACACCCTTGTGGGGTTCTTTCATGTTAATTATTTACTTTCCTTATCGTTTCGTGCACCTCGCCTATAAATACGTTCTGTCTCCGTCTTCTTTCAGCGCTTCGTCTTCGTTTTTTCTCTGCAACTTAAAGCAATAAGAACAGGAGAAAAAATCCTTTCAACAAATATAATCTCACCGTTAATAACGAGTTATTAAATGAATAGATATTTCTTATAGATTACTTCTGTCCAGTTGCGAGAGAACATTTACTATCTGTGTCTAATATGTTTCTTTGATTAGGGAAACTGATACATCTTTGGTGAGCGATTAATAGTAAAGACCGCTAGAAGTCAAGCCAAAGATGATAACAGATCGTTGAACGGCTCGAAAAGAAGGTCTGTGTGTTATGTAGAAAATAATAAAATCAGTATAATTCACGATAAAAGTTAATAAGAAGGTAGTTATGTGCACTGTTCATTTATGAAGTGAAATTGTAAATTGTTGAAACTATGGATAATGTGGACTGTGATTAATAAATATTGTAATACAAGAAGCAGATGTATTTGAGTTTTTATGGAAAGGGAAGTACATATTTAAATATAATTAAATTCCATTTGTATTATTGGTTCAAGATCAATATTCAAAATATTATTTTAGATTTATAAAATAATATAACATTAAATGGTGTGCTTCGGTTCTAGGAACAATTGACATCCCAACACAGAAGCCTAAATTGTGTTCGAGGAATAGTAACACCATACAGTTTCAAAACACTGCACCGATTGTCATTAATAAGACGTTTTCCTATTTACCTACCTTCGTTTCATATCTTTCTGGACATATATAATTCCCCACTTAGTAATTATTAATCATATAAATACTGTTATAAAATCTAAAGCTATGCCAGCAGTAAATACATTTACAAAAAAATCTGTAGTCTCTTCAGTATTGTTCTTTTACAGACATTTTCTGTCCATACTTCAAATTCTTCAAGTCACTGCTAACAACAGTTAGTTACCAAAGATACTCCACAGTCACATTCACAACCAGAGACAGTTCACACCACCGTATCGATCATGTTTCAAATATATTATTTTCTGTCGTTTCTAAAAAATACAACTATTTACCTGATTTTCATAAATTAAAGAGATGATTTACACTCGTTACCTTTTTAAATCAATACTCCAGTCTAATTCGTTTATACCCTCTGGTGCTTTCGGATTGTACAAGTAACAGTTACTATTTGGCAATATGCATACTTGTGTTTTACCTAAAATCCTTAGCTAAGAACGAAAAGTCTCACTTATGCCTGAAATCAGATGCCAGCTTATCATCTTGGTCATTTTTATTCGTTCACTTATTACTTATTCTTTCAAGAAAATCCATCAGGAGCTCATTCTCTACATAGGCTCCCTGCGCACCATGCCGCAGGGTAGCGTCTTAGGACCACTTCTATTCATAATTCTAATGAATAATTGTGCTTATTATTTACTATCTGAAATTAGATTGTTTGCAGATGACATAGTGCTAGATAAAAGGATCAATACGGTAGAAGAATGTAAACAATTGCAGGGTGACCTGTTCTGGATATCTAGTTGGGTTGGTAAACATAGGTTGAAGATAAATGCAAAGAAGAGTCAGCTTATTAGATACACAGATAAAAACACTACAGGTCGATTATGATTATAAGGTGGGGAAAGAATTGCTTGCGGAAGACTTGAAATGTAAACATCTTGGCATTACATTAAGCTTAACTGAGCAGGACACATTGGACAGGTGGTAGGAAATGGTTTGAAAATCCTGCACTTGTTGGAGAGAGTAATGAGGGGATGCACGAGAGAAGTAAAGGAATTGAGTTACAAAACTTTCGTCAGAACATTGCTCGAATATGGTAGTGTAGTATGGGACCCACATTTTGAGTATCAAATACAGGAGTTGGAGAGGGTGCAAAAAAGGGCTGCTAGATTTCTTTCTTGAAATTATCGCAGAATGCAATCAGTAACTGATATAATAAAAGAGCTGGAATGGGATCCATTGCAAGACAGGAGGAGGGTGAAGAGGGTCATGGGAGTGTACAAGGCGTATACTGGCGATGAGGCATGGAAAGATGTTGGTGTAGGCATGAAAAGTAGTGCATGGAAGGGAAAAGATGACCATGACCACAAGCTGGCACTCGATTTCAGGCACAAGGGTGTGGGAAGATTATCTTTTTTTAGGTAAGGGTGTCAGGGATTTAAATAAGTTATCAAGGGAAATGATGAATAATTTACGAGAAACGTTGAAAGAAATTACAGTTAAAATTTGTAGAGGGCAAACGTAGGTGGGTGCAGGAAAGGGGGAAGATGGGTTGTGTAGATAAATTGCTACCGGAGTGTGCGTTACATTACAATTACATTAAATTATATTTGTTTTTGACTGGTTTCGTCCACTGACAAAGAAACCAAAAATTGAAAACATTCTGTATTGATCCCATTTGTCATAGGGAAGTTTATTACTACTCTGAGTGCAGAATATCCTGTATTGTATCTTACGATATACGCTGTCGCTGTATGTACTTTGGCTACAATCCTTGCATTAAGTTTTGTTTGACGCACGGACAGACTAAAAATTCCACATTTTATGGTTTTGAAATCTGTATAGTCAGTAATTTAAATGGCAATCAGACCTTCTGAAATAAATTTTATGTACAGACAATACTTTTTTTTTACAATTTTTTATTTTAATATCTTGGCCGTTATTCAAGCAATGACAATATCGGCACGGTAAAAGTAACAATATAACCGATGACTATGTAATGTAAACAATTTATTATGAAGCTTGTAAGATGTAATGTTTTTATGTTTTGAGAATAGATTGGCCAGTTTAATTGATTTGACTTTTAATTAATTTTCCTGTCCATCATTTAGTGTGCGATCAAGCTGGGTGCCAACGTTGGTAGAAATCTACCAAAACTTTGTAACACTGGACATGTAACACCCATGTAACGCTCTCTTGCTTTTCCTTGCAGATAGTTGTGTAGTCCAAGAAGTTGTTCAACTTCAGTTTCCTGAAACTAAAAAAAAAAAAAAAAAAAAAAAAAGTAACAAAAAGGTTTCCAAACTACTTAATTAATAGAATTAAATTTTAACAAATCTGAATTATATTTTTAACTTCCTGTTTTTCAAATAGGCTCACCGACCGATATTTAAATTGAAATAAATTTATCAGAAGGTTCCACCGCATATACAATAACACCACTTTGTAATTATTCTGATTCATAGCCTACTCAACTGTTTGCTTCAAAATATTATCTGACTGTTAATGTAATAATTTCGAAATTAACTTCCTACCTATAATCAAATTACCTGAAAGTTCTCAAACTGCCTCTTTTGCTAGTTGCATACACGTAGCGCAACATTTTTATCCAAACAATTATCTCTATTTTTATCGTCTCTATATATCAAATAAAATTAACACATGTGACTCTCGTAACTGCTATGAATACCAATGCCGCTTTCTCTAGTGACAGGAAACAATTTTAAAAATTTACATTCAAATATCACGTAGCCAGAAAACTCGAGCCTATCTTTCTGTTTATCGAACGAAACAAACTTAAAACTGAAATAAAGCTCTGCTGTATTGCATCTAAATACTTGAAAAGATGTACTGGGCCTCTACTACACATTCAGACGCTGTCGTTCCATACTAGCTCTCCAATCAAATATCCTGAGCCCTCAACATCTTTGTAAAAGATATTACGACACTCCACAACACTGGGCCAATCTTAACTTTGTCTCATTACTTACTTCCCCACTTCAAGGAATGAATGCATCCAGTTACCAAGGAAATCGATGTTTCACTAGCAGTAAGGACTTGGATCGTCTGCTTCTCAGATACAAGGAGTGACCATACGCTCCCGCTGATTGTTTATCTGCGAAACGCCGCCATCTTGCGCTGACACCTACTCTTACCTTTCTCTAGTTTCTGGATCTGGTGCAATTCGACTACAGAGTGCAGTTCGTGCGCTAAACCTCTCCGATGCAGCAATTCCCACTCGCAAGCATTGTGCCACGAGCTAGATACACCAAAAATGATTAAAAACAAATAAAGCCCTAAAATACGCTCGAGTAACCTTACAACTTACAACATTTTTTGATCGACCTGTGAGAGAGCACACTTCACATACGGCATGAATCAGGAGGAATGGTAAATATTGAAACAGGTATGAACACTGTTGAGTTAGAAAGTTCATATAAACATGTGTCCGATTTCAATTCGCTCTGGAAATACAGGTTCTGGAATGTAACGTTATTTTTATGACTTTACGCCTCGTCGACATCGAGGTCGTTAGAGGCGGGATGGGTCTGGGGACAAGGAATGGGAAGGAATTCGGCCATGGCTTTTTTGAAGGAAAGATCCCGGCATTCGGTGATTTGGGGAAACCGTGGAAAACCCAAATCTGGATGACCGGACTGTGATTAGAACCGACGTCCACCCAAATGCGAGGCCAGAACGCTAGCCGTTACACCACCACGCTCGGTGGGAATCTTATGCATAAATAAATCTCAGAAAATTATCAAGACCACACAAATAACTTCTCGAAGTACTATATTCACGCAAAAACAGTTCAAATTAAATGTTCGCAACTCTATTCACAGCAGTACGTGCAAATCTTCTGAATACGTCTTGGCGTCGCTGGACCTGACCGCAATACATTTTTGAGTGTGTGGATGGTTGAAAACGAAGTGTACATAGAAAAAGTAGCCGCAAGAGGCGTTTTACTCGCTCGCATTGTAAACACTGCTACCCTCATAAAAGTACAGCAAGACGCACTCACAAAAGATACACGTACTGTAGCGAAGAGAGCTGCAAAGTCTATTGAAGTCGACGGTGGGATTTTCGGATATTAATTATAAACTTTTGTAAAATATGCATGCGTTTTTTCATGAATAAAGTACTTCAATAAGTAATTTGTGTGTTCTTGATCATTTTCTGAGGTTTATTTTATGCATAACATTCCAGCAACTGTGTTCCAAAACGAATGGAAATCAAACATGTTATTATATGAATTTTTTTAATCGATATTGTTCATGCTAACAGCTCCTTCAGTATTTAACATTCCTACTGAATCATCCTGTATTCTGAAGTCTATTAATTTAGCACCAACGAGTCTGCAAAATTACTCTTGTATATTTTCCTTGTAATTAACTGTGATTTTGTTTAAATGAACATTGTTTTATGGAGAGGAATTAT
The DNA here is from genome assembly GCA_031002005.1 of Vandiemenella viatica. Lineage (NCBI taxonomy): Eukaryota > Metazoa > Arthropoda > Insecta > Orthoptera > Morabidae > Vandiemenella > Vandiemenella viatica. The sequence goes on from JARYHS010009186.1 coordinate 268,508,414, forward strand.
GTAAGTGCTATTTGATATGTTCAAGGATAGTATTATGCACGAAACATTCTCTAAATATTTGTAATTGTAAGTATTGGTGTGAGACACGATGTTTGGAGGAAAATTTTCGATGGTTTGGACTGATTTATGTTGATAATTTTGGTTGTACATGATTCTACATATCTTTAATATTCATTTCCATGTGTTTCATGATGATTTTGTATTAATTCTGATTGCTTTAATGTTAATTTGATTGTTAGCTGCACAATCGCCGTTCGAGAAACATTGGGCGGCTTTCTCTATATAATTCTGGAAATTTCTGTAGCGCTCCTATAAAGCGAACGACAGAGACGTGTTTTATTTTTGAAAGTTTAGTTGTCAATAATTGCAATTTCGTTGAAAGTTAAAATCGCTGAAGTATTTGTTTACGTTTGAACTTAATATCTTTGGATCGGACCGAGTCCTGTTTGTGTAATGTTGTCAAAGAGCTCACGGAAAATATAAACAACGTGAAAATTGATTCCTTGGACTAGTCTTTTCAAAAAACCATATAGAGGAAAGGTGCCTAATATGAGACACACTTTTTTAAATCCATTTTAAGGACCTAAAAGTAAATGCAATTATATTTTTTATTATGGTAATAATATCTTGCATTATTTAATTTTACCATACATTTGTCATATTTGCAATATTAAACAATCTTTCAAAGTAATTATTAAATCTTCACAAACAAGGCATTTTTTTAAAAAATGAAGTAAAGGTTTCCTAATATGAGATAGTTATAGTATTTTCCTTTGATTTTCTTTATTACCAAATAATGACATGTGAACATACAATATTTACATATTCATTGATTTCTGATATCCCTCACTCATTTAACACTACTTATGTTTATTTTTACGACATTGCAGGCAAACAAAATTGTCCTCTGTGACACCGCAATCTTCATGAGCACAGCGATAACATTTCGTGCACTGTGCCCATTTTTCCCCGTGTTCGTCGTCAGAAAAACGCCCTGTACAGAACAGACACTCTGCGTCATCGTCATTAATGCTGTCTGATTCACCACTTCCACCAAGATGGACATCGGATGCCGAGTCACTAGACAATTCTTCTGCTTTAGGTCTACGCTTTGAAGTTTTCCACTCTTCTCTCCAAATAACTTTTTGGCTGCTTTCTTAGCTTCAGCCGCTGATTTATTCTATTCAGAGTCTTGCAACTGCTTCACGTAAGGAGATGAAGTTAGTAACGCAGCAGAGCACGAACGCGATGTTAGACCTTCTTGGCCATCTACAGGTGGGTTCGTAATCTGTGGGAGAGGTCTGAGGTCTGATGCCTGTAGGGCTGACAGCTTGACCAACACCACCATCACTAGTTTCATTTTCGGCATCTATTTCTTGAGGACCGTCAGCATGACGATGAATTGAAAATTCATGCTCCCTGAAGATGTTCTGTTGCATGGGATGAGATCTGTTTTTCTGAACGCATTCACAGATGCTTCCATTGTTGCTGCTCGGTTGTAAGCTGCCCCAAATAACCTGGCTATTAATAATGGGGTGATAACACGACCTGGGTTACTTGCCAACCATGTTTCTATCTATTGGGCATAGTAGGTTTTCAAAGGCCCCATAAATCAGACGTCAAGTGGCTGCATTTTATGCGTTGAGTGAGGTGGCAAACATACAATATGAACATTATTTTCACGTGCTTTATCTAACACGCCAAGATTCTTCGTGTGGGAATAATGCCCATCAAGAATCAAAATGACGGTCATTTGAAGATGGTTTTACGTGACTCACAAAATGATCAAACCACTGAGTAAAAATATGAGTCTTTATCCAACCACTTGAATGACAAGCTGATATTGACCCTGCAGGTGCACCGTCCATCAATTCTTGCTTCATATTCTTCCTTGGGAAGACCATTAGAGGCGGAACATATGTTCCAGCTGCGTTCATACACGTCACAACTGTGACGAGATTTCCTCTTTCTGCCGAAGTCAAGGCAGCAACTTTTCTCTTCCCTTTCATAGCAATAACCTTGCTGTGTTTGTGCTGCACAGTCGTCACCCCAGTTTCGTCAACATTGAAGACTCAGTGTGGGTTATGATTGACTTTAGATAAACAGATTCGTAAATATCAAAAAATTTCCCCACTGCTGCAAGACCCTGAGGAGTTCTCATTGATAAAAAGGGGATTTCTCTTAAGGAAAGCTTGGAGCTATTTCTTTCCTGCTGAAGCCTTTTCTGAATTGAAGGGATTCTTCAGCCTATTCCTAACAGCTACCTAGAAGGCCATGCTTCTGATATCCTTAGATTTAAGAGCATAAAATCGCTCTTCCATTGCAAGGCAATATTTCACTAGTTCATCTTCCAGCTGAAATGAAATAACAGGCCTTCTGCCAAGATTAACCTGTACCAACTCCCTAATAGAAAGGTCCAGAAAACATTCCAATTTCTGATCATAAGACTAGTCAAAGTAATCCCTATTTATGGTAATTTAATCAAAATAAATGCAATTTACAATATTTTACTACAATAAAAGATAAAATTTTGTTATCTTATGATAGTATTGTATAAATTACGTATAAAACAAATTGTGAGAGAACGAGTTCCCCCAATATGCGATAGGTATCGTAATATGCGACACTGTCGCATATTTGGATCCCCTTACTATCGCATATTAGGAATCTCGCCATCTTACACAAAGAATCACGCACATGCTAACAACGTTCGATGGAAAATGAACCTAATTGTCAATAATTATAGGTAATACCGTCACAAATAACATCAATAAAAGAGTACAATAATATCCACTCGCCTTTAAGCAGAAATAATGTCTTAACACCGATGTCACAAAAACTCCAAACGCTATAAATTTTATAAAAGCCTCTACGTACTACGTCCGACTCAACAATGGCATCCCACTCACTGTGTCGTCGTCGGACAAGCTAGAGGTGTGTATAAGAAACTTTCCACCAGATTTCAGCACCTACCATGAGCACAGTTGAGGTGTCTCCTATTAGGGAACTATCGCATAATAGGCACCTTTCCTCTATGCGACAAGGTTTCAGACTTTCTGAAGGGTAGAACACAGTTCTCGACGGTGAGCGTTCATCAATTGCCGAAGTGAGGTCCGGAGTTCCTCAGGGAAGTGTGATAGGACCTCTGTTGTTTCTCATATACATTAATGTTTGTGTGACGTAATAAGGGGGATGAAAAGGCTATTTGCCGATAATGCTATTATTTATCGCGAAATCAAAACCCAGGACGATTGCTCTTTGTTACAAGACGATATTATGAAAATAATTACTTGGTGTAAAGACTGGCAGTTTGAGTTAAACGCTAAAAACTGCCAAGTCATGCGTGTAAGTAAAAAAGTGACACCATTTAACTCTGAATATACAATTAATGGCACTGTCCTTAGAACAGTCCGCTAAATACCTAGGAGTAACAATTCGTAATAATTTGTCGTGGAATGAGCATATCGAGAATGTAACCGGGAAAGCAAATCGTATGCTCCGTTTTCTATGTTGTAATTTAAAATGGTGCACACTGGATGTTAAATAGATTGCATACAAGTTACTAGTGCGTCCTCAATTATAATACTGTTGCTCTGCATGGGGTCCTCATCAAAAGGGGTTAATGGAGGCATTAGAGAATGTCCAAAGAAGAGCCGCCCGATTCGTGACAGGTATATATAGTTAGAGGGAAAGCGTAGGTGCGATGTTGAAGGAGTTAGGTTGGGAAGACCTCGAACACCGAAGGCGTTACTCTCGACCGAAGCTAATTGAAAAATTCACGACTGACATATTTCTGAATGACAGCAAACAAATATTACTACTAGCAACGTTCATATCTAGGAATGACCGCGAAAATAAGATTAGAGAAATCAGGGCCAGAACAGATTCATTTCTGTACTCTTTTTTCACCCACGAGCGATTAGAGACGGGAATAGGAAGGATTTACCGGGCGAGTAAACTTAAAATCCGACAGGAGTAGTTCTCGATAAATCATTCCGGCTATCCTTTTTCCACGGTTTTCCCAGATCGCTCCAGGCTAATGCGGGATGGTTCCTCAAAATAGCCCATTGGCGCCTTCTGCCATATCACATGTATCCGTCCCAAACTATACACTTTCGGATAGGTGCAATGCACTCTCCGCCACATACGTTTAGTGAATCGCGGAGTAATAATAATAATAATTGACACTATACAGGTCACTAACTATTAATATGACATTTATATATTGAGCTTAATCTTATAAGGTTATAAACTGTAAATCTTCTCAATATTACTACTAAAAATATGAAAACCAAATCGCCCGAAATGTGTTGGGAGAAGGCATTACCGCAGCACCGGAGGCTTTATTGGCGGTTTTCTTGAACAGCGCGTTAATTGCGAAACTGGTGTGATTAAGTCAGCGTTACTACTGCCATTACTGCGCTGATAAGGCCGGAAACGTTCCTTCCACCCCGCTGACCGCGTTAGCCAACGCTCAGTGTCTTGCAGCCCAGCATTAACGATTCTTCTCACGACAAAACCTTTACTTCCACCGCATCGGTACGCTCACTGCAGGAACGGTGAAGTGTTTCAACTGTAAACAGGGCTACCACACTCAAACTATGCTGCAAGCGGCTTGAAAATGATGGTGAAGTGGATTTCACCAACATTCTGGTAAAAATGTTTTATACGTATCTCGTTAAACACTACGAGATCTCGTGTAAAATATAACTGCTGTATTTACCTTGGGTCTGACTTTTCCTTAACCCGTGTAGCATTATCTTTGACTCCGTATCTGTTGCTGGTTGCCGGTTTTAATCCATATTTGGCTTCGAATAACCTGAAATATAATACTTATCAACTGGATGTTGTGAGTCATTTCCTCAACTGCGAGTTAATATATATATATATATATATATATTTTTTATAAATTTTAATGACACGCCAATACAATTGAATTTTGTTTTATATTCTTTTGTCGTATGTTTTACACTCTATTTGCAAAGCTTCATCAGCTGCATTTGTTTGGTATTTGAACATTTAGTTAGTTACATTCCATTTAAAAACAATATAAAGTTCAGTTGAAATTAATTTTTACTTACATGTGATTTTTTTTCTTCATTTTATGCTCTCATTATCAGGGTTACCTTCCCCGTGCTGATCACGAGAATATAAAATAAAATAAAAACACATGTCAGTAAAAATTAATTTCAACTGAACTTTACGTTGTTTTTTAATGGAATCTAACTAAATGTATAAACTGCTCTCGGGTGACTAGCCGAGTCAAGAGTGCGTTGTGACACGATATTTCGGCGACTAGATTCATTGCTGCCATCTTCACCAGAAGATGGCGGCAATGAATCTAGTCGCCGAAATATCGTGTGACAACGCACTCTTGACTCGGCTAGTCACCCGAGAGCAGTTTATACATTCTCAACGCCGAGAAAGACTTCGTTCTTATATATGTAACTAAATGGTCTAACACCAAATAGATGTCGCTGATGATGCTCTGGAAATAGAGTGAAACGCGCACGAATAAAGAATAAAACAAAATTTAACTGTATTGTTGTGTCATTAACCTTTATATAAAAATTGGTAATACTTATTATTCCAAGATTAGGTAGTTTGCCTCATTTATTTCTCAATATCAATTTAGTCTCCATTTCACAACAAATTACGTATTTATTTTTGCAGTGTACAAAATTGCAATACACAACTTGTAAAATTCCACATACCCCCCCTTACAGTATAATCACAACACAGCCATTCTCCAGTATTTATTACCATTTTTCTACAGACAGCTCGTCAGCTGTGGTATCTTATAGTGTCCGCCATATTCAGTTCACTCTCCAACAGCAAGAGTACGTCTCTATCACCCATTATGTCTTCCCGTGAGTCCACTGATTTCTTTATTCCTTGGAGTGTGCGGATCTATATTTCTCTCCGCATTCCATAAAGTACTACCTTATTTCAATTAAATTATATGTATTTATATTGATAATAATTATTATTGATGTTGTTATACTAGATTAAGTAAATCAAAACATAGCCTTATTTTATCAATGATGAAGTATGGGAGCGTTATAACAGCTTAGTTTGTCCAGAGATAAAATCTTTGAACTATCCTACCCTTTCCAGCCCACGGGGTCAAATGTTTATTTCACATTTTGAATATGACCGTGAATTCCCACTGGTTGTGCATGGCACAATTATATTTTTATGTGTTTGGTGCAGCAACAGATGGAAGCACCAAAGATGTAGCATACGTAGAAAGCATTCTTTGGCTTCATTTACAGATGGTAGTGTAACGAATGGTTTGCAGTTGTTTGGTGTGTAAGATTTAAAGCCCATTCACACTAGCGGTCAGCTCAGGTCAGGCCAGATCAAGTCGTAGACGAGGCCATTTCATTTCAGTCGCTCATAGTGAACAATGCCGTTTTCTACCCCAACGTCAATTAAATCGCAATGATTTTGGATCAAGAGCCTAAAAATACGCCAAGATCAAAAAGAGAATGGTTCTAGGTGCATCCAGAGTTTCAAGCGCAAACAGATCAAGAGAAAAGAAAATGCTAACTACAGGCTATGCCGTGAGAGACGAGTGGTGGGAAATGCTTTTGATGTTTTAAGGTTCAAAGATAGCGAATTTATTTTAGAAAAAATTAATTCTGCTCCAGAATTAACTAGGATTGCAAATATGTTTTGAAAAAACATCACAGATGCATAAAAAAATCTTAGAAATAATTAAAAACGCAATATCTAAAATAGATTTCTTTTAAAAACTTCGAGAATTGATATCGAACACCACCATAGAAAAGCATTAAAAATAGATTTCAAATATGGAGAAAGCGTTTCGGTAAACAAGAAACATAGGCAATAAAAATCATTATCCTCGAATACAAAACTAAGGCACTGTCAGACAGTAGTAAGACCAAACTACTTTATGAAGGAGAAACACTTAAACTAAATGGAATTGGAAATCCTTAAGTACTAGAGAAAATTGATTGAACAATTTTGTGCAAAATACTACTGCGTAAAATAAGTAGTGAATCAGAATACAAATTAAGATCAAATAAAGAAATATATTTTAAAATTAAAAAATTTAAAAAAAATGTTGGTAAGAGGACAAAAAACTAAAATTGTATATACACATGCAGATAATGAATAACCAAACATTAACTAAAGGTGTGACGTGATAAATGGCTACAAATCCAAACCCACATGGCTCCAAGAAGTAAAGAAAGATATACAAAATTAAGATCAAATAAAGAAATATATTTAAAAATTAAAAAAAGTTCGTAACTCGGAAAAAAGACCACAGTTGTATAGACACATGCAGATAATGAATAACCAAACATTAATTACAGATTTGACTTGATAAATGGCTACTAATCCAAACCCAAATGGTTCCAGGAAATAGAAAAAGATATACAAAATGCTGGAATCAACGCACACTCTAAATGACAGAACACGTCATGCAGAGGAAACTCCAAAAGCAGATTTTCAGGAAAGAAGGAAAGAATCAACCAGCGGGAGAAAGTAGACACAGGAAGAGAATGAAAGGCACTCGCAGACGATGACAGAAGTGAGGGTACAAAGAGGATTGAAGACAACTATGCATGAACATAGTGAACTAGCTCGTACCCGCGACTTCGTACGCGTGGATTAAGAATTTTTTTGCCAGAATTAAAAATAGAAAGTTGTTGGTAACGAAGGATTGGTCCCAAACAATATCGAGTCGGAATAATATGACAGGAAAGCTATCACTATATCATTGTACCATCGAACCTGTCTCTTGAAGAGAATCAATTTCCAACATATTTCTGTCACCATTCGATAAGGTCTCAAAATTTCGTGACTACAACTGTTAATCATACTGGAAAAAATATCCTGTTCCCTTCATACATATTTCCTTATGAAATTCCATCACAACGATATAGCCATTTAGTCGTCAAAACGTAACAAAAAGACAGAGACTTACTTCCGTATTTATAATAATATTACTGTGGTTCACACTCACACACTGACTGCGAACAACACCTGAGGGATCATTATAACGTAAAAAAGTGTATACCTACAACATTGCAAGACTACCTAGGATTTGTTTCGCATTCCACCCCTAACTTTATAATATCTACAGTTTAACATTCAATCCGAATAACCTATGGCCCAGGCCTGACTCTTACGATGAAAAACAATTTTTAAGAATCGTAGCCTCCACGGAGATTTGAACCGGAGACCACGACGTTCGTAAGCAAGCGCTTAAACCACTGAGCTGCCAGTCCACTACACGAAAACACAGTACGAAGACGTCCATATCCAACGTGTCTGTCTATAGCCGTATTTCGAAGTTATGAGACAACATGTGTTATTTATACAGATAATTTTTCAACCAAATGTAGATAGTATTTTTCTCCTTGTTTCAAAGGACAAATGTGCAAAGTTTCATCGAGATCGGATGAAAACTGTGGATTTGTATGAAGAACAAACAAACTTACAAACAAACAAACTAACAAACAATCAAAGAAACAAACAAACATACATTCATCTTTATACAAAAATATTTATCGTACCATTTATCGTAAATGTTATTCGAAGAAAGAAGAAAAAAGACATGAAACCAATATTTATTGTGAAGTTGGATTGTTTCAAAAGGATACTTTCTCTAATAAAATTTGTCTACGTTGCAGAGGAGAAGTAATGGGAGAGTGAAGGCGGAGAAACACCTGACTCCCGGAAGAGACTCATTAAAGCAGCGATCGGAGCGGCGCCGTGTATCGCGGGACGGTATCACCTGCCCCTCTGCAGCTCGACTGTGTCCGCCCCTGTGATATGAACACGGGAATGACGTTATGCAAAACTCCGTCCCCGGGGCGCAGGGGGAGATGTCCTCCGCATACATATACATAGACCAGTCCGTCTGTCCGTGTGTCCGCTCGCAGTGGCGCACTATACTTACTTTCCACTTCAGTGGCAGGGGCGAACCGCACACATTCCGCATTCTGCTACCAACTCGACCGCTGCCAAATTTAGCTAAACATTTCGACGCGTAGAGCTGGTTTCTGTGGTTAAACTAGGGAGGAGACTCAAGCGGAATATTACATCTTTGGTTTGTGCTATATCTTCTGTTTTCTAGAACGGAAAATAAGGGAATCAATAGAAATCTTCAAACATCCCAAAAATTTCAATAAAGACGGTGGCTATGGCTTAAGTGAAACGTGGAAATGTGCACTCGTGGACATTCGCAACACAAAACCTCCAACGACAAGATCTCTGGAACAGTTGACATCCGCTGCCGGTAACCACAACAGTTAGCTCAGCGAAGGAGTTGTGTGAAAACCACACCATTTCTATTCTGGAAACCCTGATGAAGGCACCAGGTAGGGCGCCGAAACGTCGGTACTAATCCGTCAATTAAAGCAGTGCGATCCCCGAAAGAAGTAAGTGGAATATTTTATTATTATGACGACCTGCCTAATAGCCGGAATGTCCGCCTTTGCGACGATAACAGCGGCGGCTTATCTTGCAATCAGGCCTTGGTAGGTCGCTGGAGGAAGTTGGCACCACATCTGCACACACAAGTCACTTAATTCCCGTAAATTCCGGGGAAGCGGGCGATAGCCCCTGGCGCCACGTTCAATCACTTCACAGATGTGTTTGATCCGATTCAGATTTGGTGAGTGGGGGGGCCAGCACATCAATTGCAACTCGCCACTGTGTTCCTCGAACCACTCCATCACACTCCTGGCCTTGTAACATGGCGCATTATCTTGCTGAGAAATTCCACTGCCGTTGGGAATCATGATCATCATGAGCGGGTGTACGTGGTCTGCAAGCAGTGTACGATACTTATTGGCCGTCAAGGTGCCTTGCACGAGCTCCACTGGACTCATGGATGCCTACGTGAATGTTCCACAGAGTATAATTGAACCGCCGCTAGCTTGTCTCCGTCCCACAGTACAGGTGTCAGGAAGCTGTTCCCCTGGAAAACAACAGATTCGCACCCTCCCATCGGCATGATGAAGAAGGTATCGCGATTCATCAGACCATGCAACGCTCTGCCACTGCGCCAACGTCCAGTGACGATGGTGACGTTCCCATTTCAGTCGCAGTTGCCGATGTCGTGGTTTTAACATTGGAACACGCATGAATCGTCGGCTGCAGAGGCCCATCGATAGGAGTGTTCGGTGAAGTGTGTCTTCGGACAAACCTGTAATCTGCCCAGCATTAAAGTCTTATGTTAGTTCCGCCACAGTTCGCCACCTGTCCTGTTTTACCAGGCAGCCCAGCCTACGACATACCCGCCCAACCCCTCGAACATAGGACGTGGTTTCGCCACTTGTTGAAAACACTCGCCACAGCACTCCTCAAACACCCGACAATTCGTGCAGTTTCCGACATGCTCGTGCCGAGCCTCCGGGCCATCACAATCTGCCCTCGGTCAAACTCAGACAGATCGCGCGCCTTCCCCATTCTAAACACTGACAGCACGCTTAATGATACTACATGCACCGTCATTAGCAGTCATTCCTCGTCAGGTGACGTTGCTATCGCCTGGACGGGTTTATATCTTTGGTAGGCAGGTATTCATAATGATCTGGCTGACCTGTGTATATTACTCTGTATGTGCATTTTAAGTGTTTATTATTATTCTTCTTCTTTCCGATAAGGCCTGCTGAGGCCACGTTCAAATTTAAATTCTTCGTCCATTGTTGTTGTTTTTTCATCCTTTAAATCTAATATTCCTTCATAATTTCACTATGTTTCTTCCTTCCCTCCTCAGACCTCTTTGGAGCAGATTTCTTTACTCTTCTGCCTTGTAGTCCTTCCATACTTAATACCTTCTTTCTAAATATCTCTCTTTCTAAAATTTCCTCTTCTCTTATCTTGGTTCTTTCCAAATCTTTCTTAATATCTTGAATCCAACAGGCAGTTGATTTTTTTCCACAAAGATAATTAAATATCTGTTATAAATTTTGTAGACATGTCCAAAAAAAGCAATCTCCTTTTCCATATTTATTCTGTTATATTTCTGTGTTGTGGTATTTTTTTCTTACTACTTCTTAAGTTACATATTTCTGTTGTCTTAACTGGAACCAAGATATTTCTCATGATTCATCTTTCTAGTAATTCCAGTTTATCCAATCTATTGTTAAACAAGGCATGCACTTGTTTATAGATATTTTGATTCAGGTCTGAGTTGTAGTACCTTATTTTAAGATTTTTAGACAAACACTTTTTGTTATAATTTTTGTTTAATGATACCATACGGTCTTTCCATTTTGTGTATCCTTACTTCTGTGGAGGATTTATCTAATCCATTTTCTTGAATTAATTCTCCCAGATACTGTATTTATATTTCTTTAATTTCACTATTCGTCCAATATCAGTCGTTAAAAATTTGGGAGTGGTTTTAATGTTTGTGATAAATTTAGTTTTTCCCACAGAAATTCTCAAATTTAGTATTATTATTATTCGTTTTTAGTAAGAAGTTTCCCGCTTACACAATATCTTAACTGTGCTGCAAATACGCATGGTGTATGTGTATTGAATGTTTAAGAGGTGGTATGCCTGCTGTGGTTTAAAATATCTATTATTCTTCCAACAAATCCTAGTTAAGATCCTTAATCATATCAGAAACTGACTTTATTGTTATTATAACTGTTATAATTGGTACTTAAAACAGTGCGACGTTACAAGTACTATGATCTTCTTTTGCCTTTGATCTTTTACTCTGGTTTCTTTTTTTTTTTTAATAATAAAATTAAAACTGTAGAATTGGTCTTGCATATTCGGTTCCCAATAAAACCGGTCGCCAATTCTAATGTACTCAGAGCTTCGGTATGAAGCTATTTCAAATAACTGAACTTCAGATTAGGTGCCCTTTAAGAATAAAATTTGTGGTTTTCAAAAGTCATTTCTTTTATTCATGTGATATTTCCACAATAGTTTTATCGATACCAACAGTAAATCACCGTGTCAAAATACAACAAGGAAGACTGCAAGATTAACTTTTGCGTCAGACCATTGCACAATTTCTCACCGTCCAGCAGGCATTCGAATCACAAGAATCTGGCAATTCAGTTAAAAGCAAGTTTGTAACGTTTTACTTTTCTTTTTATCAAAGATTATTTATGAGAAACTACTTATTTATCCTTTATTCTACAATCGCGATTCCATAACCACCGAATTGACTTCCCTAACGGTCGATTTATCTTTCTGGCACTCACACGTATTTAAGTAAGTTTTCATCAGCCTAATTTTCTTCCGGCGATACTTCTTACTGCTTTTCCCTATTAAATTGGAACTGTAACTTTCTTCACACAAAAACTGACAGCTTCGTTAATACTGCTCACCACTTCACAGTCACCATTACTAATCCCTCTGTACCAAAGATACTATTAACAGGCGGCTACCTCCTCCGCAATTCTCTCTTCTGTTCGGGTTCAACCGTTACGTAAATATGGTTGAAAAAATCTGCAGACACGCCTGAAATCATTTATAATTACATATACTTAATAAGGCATACACATTTCTCTCAATTTATTTTCCTTGTCGCGGTCGCCATGCCGATTTTGAAGACAAATCTTCAATACTTCCGCGTTACACCAATATCTTAAACAATGGCTTACTATGCCGCAGGTTATAGGTTGACTTGTATTCTGCTACTCGTCCAAACTGGAAGGAATCTCATATGCAGTGAATTTCACTCCTGTCATCGCTACAGCATTTCTGCAACATTGCACCATACGAGCTGACAGAGAACTCTATCATAATACTGTACAGAAGAATTTTGTTGATCTGGTAATAGGCCATATTTCCGCAGTTGCTGATCAATAATTTTGTAAATAACTCCGTCTATAAAAAAACAATTTTGGTTAATTTCATTATATTTTATTTCCCAGACGCGTTTCGACCTTGTGCTGTAAGGCATCATCAGTCTAGATACAGTGGTACTCCTCACATGGTGGTGTGGAACAGCATCTCACACTCTTTTCTGCCACAGTTCAATGAAGTTGCATTGAACATTCTTTCACTAGTTGTCTGCATTCCGTATTTGACGATATAGCAGAAAAATGTTCACCACTATAGACCTTTAATTAATGGAAGGGTTTCTGTATACAAAACAGAAGTCAACACGTATAGCTATAGACTCGGCCCGTTCCCTACGTCACCTGACCTACTTTTTGAACAACAAGAACCGCCCGTCTGGCCAACTGACTGTTATTATTTTACAAAATGTCTCATTTAAAATCTAAAACTAATAAAATTACATTTACTGTCAAAAAGCGTTAGCTTTAGTTCCATCTCTCAAACCACATTTCAAAATAATCTAATTAATCTGTAGTAGAAAAAGCTTAATCAAACTACGGTTTTTAATTAATTTAAAAATCCTATAATATTTTAATGTAATCAAAGTAAAATAATTTCGTTAGTTTGGAATAATTTCCTCTGACGCGCCAGATTCATTTAGTCTCTAATTTTGTCGGTACAACTTTTTCTGTCGGTGTATTTTGCATGAAATGAAATGAATTTCGGTTTGTCCAATATGCAAACAGCAGGCTGCGACACTACTATGCAGGGACTAGTTTTTCAATTCTTACCCTGTCACGAATTTGTGAGCAGGTAAGCAACGTTTTAGTTTACTGAAAATTCAGTGAGAAATTCTAGTCTCAGTATAAGTTTTAAGGTACACCCAAAGATGGACCATAGACCTAGCAAACAACCAAACATAAAATTCTAGTCCAAGAGTGTGTTGGAGAAAAATTACGTCAAGGGACTGTGTTGATTATTCAGCTTTGAAGGATTATCTAAGATTGGTACCATCAAGAGCTGATCTTTTCTGGTGCTATTTAAGCATTTATAAAATTTGTTTTCCTTGAATTTAGCGTAATTTTTGTTAATTTTTGCACTAGGCGTTTCAATTATAGTGATCAAACAAGTATATTTTTTTGATTTTAGTATTTTAGGTTTTTTAGTATTCGTTTTTACTGTTTCGTTTGTTTATTTTTTTTAAAGTTTTTTTCTTTTTGGCTCATAATATGGTAGGGTTGGTAGTATCAGAGTGGCGAATTAATTTCCTAGGAGACTGAATTATTGTGATAAGCTAAATATTTGTTTTAGATTTATTTTTTTCTCTGTCGTTGTTTAATTTTGTGTTTCTTCTGTTTATTAATTTTTATTTTTAGTGTATTTTTGGTTTGTTGTTAGTTTTTCAGTTTTTGTTACTTTTTTAAAATTTATTTGTCGGTTATTTTTCTATATTTTCATGAAGAAGTCTACTGAGAATGTGGTCGTCAACTTGTTTTATGCCACCCGTAAACAAGTGATACAAGCGAATCCTGAAGTGTGTGTACCTACAGCAAAGAGTTTAAATTGTTGCTTCTACAACAAATTTATCTGAAAACGGGGTCAGACCTGGCTGATTGTATAACGAAATTGCCGAAATGGAAGTTCCATAATACAAATGATATTAATAGCCACTCACTTACAAGAATCCTGAAACTAAAATAAAATAACAACATTAACACCGTTGTATTGTGTGAAAATGAGAGTGGGCCTCTCATAGAGTGCGCTCTCCGTCCCTGGAGGTTGGAAACACGCACTGGTATCGAAATGACGTCCAGCCCTCGCATTGCGCATAGTTTGACGGATTTAGCGGATTCATTAGTACGATGCAAAATCCCATCAGGCACTCGGACGCGTGTGTTTTTTATTAATTAGGTATTTTGTAAATACCGGTCTGGTGGTTAATTACTAGGGCCAATTAGCCGCCGCGTCAGTCTTACACAAAGTGTGTCTGCCTGCCTCTCATCTGTTCGTGTGTATGTATGTGTACGCGCGTGTGTGTGTGTACGCAAACCAGGGGTACCCAACATCCCTCAGAACCAACCAATTATATGAAATGTTATTTTAAGTATTATGCGTAGCGGGCTGGGAGTTGATTAACTGTGATTTGTTGTATAGTTTCCGTGTAATTAATTGTGACATTGTGCAAATGAATACTATTTTACGGAGAGAAACTATGTAAATACTGTTTTAATATGTTCAAGGACCGTATCATGCATGAAACATTCATTAAAAGTTTGTGATTCTAAGTGTAGATGTCAGCTACGATGTTTGAAGAACAATTTGCGACGGTTTGGACTGGCGTATGTAGATAATTTTGTGTGTAAATACTTGAAAATACCATTAATTTCCACTTCAGTGTATTTCGTGATAGCTGTGAATGATTTTCTATTAATTCTGATTGTTTTTTGTATGGATTTAATTGTTAAAGCATTGTCACAATTCGAGAAACGTCGGTAGGAGCTTTTTGAGCGATTCCGGATGTTTCTAAAGTGTCCATTTAAGCGCGCAGAGATGGCGAGTAAAGAGAGTTCTCAGTCAGTAGTTCTGGGAAGTGCGTGAGCTTAATCGCTGGAGCATTTGTTTATGTTTCTACATAATATCTTTGGACGGTGTCGATGTCTCGAAAGAAAAATAAACAAAGCTGAAAGTGATTCTTTGAGTAATTACTTCATACAACCAAATAGCTATCAGTGGTCTAAGAGAAATCACATGATAATATTTTATTGTTATGTTGGACCCATTGATACCCTCGATAATAGTACTTGTGCATGGTGGTCAAATGATGTGTTAGTACGTATTCTCGACCATTGATTACCCATTTTTAATTAATGAAATCTGATAATAATGTTTTGTGGGTAGATAAAATGCACAAATTACTATGATAATTGTATTTGTGGATGGTAATTGTTTCATTGCTGAAATGAGTTTGGATATATTCGCACCGATGTTGAAGTGTTATCGACTTGGAAATTTGCTTCCTACATGAGAACAGCATAGCAATTATAACAGAAATAAAAGAAAAAGCAGTTCACCAAACATAAAAATACGATTAGGTGTAATGGGAGAATGAAGTTAATTGCGTTAATCAAGAACTAAAAATTACAACCGATAAAAGAAGAAAGAACAATGCCAAAAGCAGAATAGCTTCACGCGAAAGGAGTCTTCTTGTATGAGAAACATCTTTTAGTCCCACATATTGATTTAAGAATAAGTAATGTTTCTAGAACGTCATAGGTGTGGAGAAAAGCATTTTATCGTAGTGAAGCATGGACTTTAGAAATACCGAAAAGATTGAAAACTGGAGCAATTGAAGTGTGGCAGTATAGAAGGATGTTGACAAATTAGTGGACAGTAAAGTACGAAATGAAAGTGTTTGAAAATGATGGGTGAGGTAAGAAGTTTGTGAAAGAGTCTCTCAGAAAAAAGATAGGCCTACAGAGTGTTGGATCACATAGTTGGAGGACGGAATTATAGAGAATGATAAGGAATATGTGAAGCAGATTCTTGAGGACATAGGTTGTAATGGGTATTTAGAGATGAAGAGGCTAATACAAGATAGGAAGAGGTAAAAGGACTGCGTCAAAACAGTCGCGAGACTGACGACAGAGAATAAGACGATAGTCCTGGAAATGGTCGCCATATAGAAAAACAACAATAATCTCTCTCCCTGCTATTGATGACGTTGTTTGGCTCGGATCCCTCGTGTTCCACTCTTCAGATACGACAGAGGGGTGGGGGGGGGGGGCAGGTAAGTGGCGGGACAAGTAACGACTCGTGTCACCTGTCGATACCTGTTACTACCTGCTACTCGATACGACGGAGCCTAGTGAACAGCTGCCAACACTGTACTGTTCAGTGCCACACTCACCACCTTGCAGCAATCCTTGTTTCAGGAATTCTATTACTAGTAGTCGTTAAATCTATTATTATTATTATACTAAGAGACATTTTTGGCTCATGAACAGGGAACCACGTGCATGGAGAGTCCCGAATTCCTCACCTTGACAATTATAAAGCATAAAGAACAAATTTCAGTGTAACACACAATTCACATCATTTGACAATCAATGGATGCATCGTTGTTCTACCTTTTAACGGAATAAATGATTTATCTATATTTTTGTTTGGTTTGATTGTAGTTGTTACGTTGCAAACAAAATTGAACAAAGCTTAAACAGGTAGCATGTGAATGGTGATAATGTGCTTTGAAAAATATTTGTAGGATGTTGACCAATGTAAAATACAGTTTCAATGACTTATTAAAAGTGTAATTAAATGTATTAATCTACTTTCTATTGATAGTGAAGACAGTTAGCGAATGTAAACATTTACTGGTCACTGGAAATATTGATGTATGTCACTTAATCCTATCATTTGCCAGAAATAATAACCTAAACATTTAGAGGAGTTCAATTTTACTTGGTATGAACGTATCACCAAAATGTTAAATACCAAATAAAAACAAATAAATAAAAAGTGAAATTCGTCTGGTGGCCGATATTAACCCACAAATAAGTGAGTCGTTGAATACTAATGATCAATAGGGACATTCTACTTGTTCTTCTATGTGGCGATAGTTTTACGAAAATCATCAATAACTATTATTTAAACCCTGTTTTTTATGTAATCAATAAAAACACTAAAAGAAGTACTATGTAGTTGTAGACTCTTAGGCTATGTTAGTTTATATCGTAGTTAATAACTCCATTGTCAGCAGCAGTAATTACGGTGAAATCGCATGTAATGGCCAGATTCTGGAGATGTTAAACAAAAGCATTTCTAGTAAACTGATACAAGCGGAGGGTCCCAGGAATACAAATACAGGTGAAGTGGGGTAGTACAGCCCCGGCAGGGTAGTGGCTAACGCACTGTCCTCGACTTTCAAGGGTCTTCTATTGGTGTGAGGCCTTGGACGGATGCGGTTTAATTAATTTGTTTTTCCTCTTGTGCTCACCATAACGTACAGCAAAACAATACTAACAGAGAAAGTATTTTAGTTCCATACTCAAAGAGCCACAAAAATTGATAACTAAAACTTAGGGTTATAATTTTTTTTAATCTCTTTCTTCTTCTTCCATTCGTTATGCCCAACTGAGGAACGCTAATGGCGTTATTTAGCAGATGTGTTTTACTTGTTTTCCTATAATCTCTTCGTCCTCTAGCTGAGCTCTTTACCAGGATCTTCCGTCCACGTGTTCCTTCTTCTAATACACTGTTTTCTGGGAAATTGGTGGTTATTGACCATGCTACTAAATCGGTATCTGTCCTATATGATATCGTCTGTGATTTCAGTTTCCTGGAGATACTCATCGATTTCAATTAGCCAATTGTTTTTGACTTTCATTGAAATGGCCAAGCTGAAAATTCTTTTATTTAGTCTGTTGTTATTCATTCTGATCATATTGCCGTAGAATTTAATGAATCGTTTCCTGAAAGTGTCTGAATTTTATTTTCCGAA
Source organism: Vandiemenella viatica (assembly GCA_031002005.1). Taxonomy (NCBI): domain Eukaryota; kingdom Metazoa; phylum Arthropoda; class Insecta; order Orthoptera; family Morabidae; genus Vandiemenella; species Vandiemenella viatica. The sequence goes on from JARYHS010009186.1 coordinate 268,526,700, forward strand.
TGCTGATATAGTTTATGTGATATTCTTTTCATCGAAATTCCTGCTGCACAAACTGGGCCAAAAATTTTCCTCATAACTTTTTCCTTCTTGCTTTTACAGAGTTATAATGTCTTAACTTGGAATTTCGGGGTATATATTTTTTGTTGTATCTGTTCTAGGTGATTCTATAGGCTTTTTGTAATGTAGTTATTCTCTCCTTGATTGCCTCACGATGTAGTCCTGCAGGTTGAACAATTTTATCTAGAAATTTGAATTTAATTACTTGTCAAACATTACCAAAAGGCGTTTTCATAGGTTATCTATATTGGTACGACGAAGATCCGTCCAGGTAGTAAGTTTTAGCATACGAGATTTGGAGACCACATTCAGCTGAAATTTCACGAAGTTTTTCAAGGGAGTAGATTGCCTCTTGCATGTAATTGAAGAGAATTGCTAGGTAATCTGCAAAGGCCAAACACCGCAGGTGAAATTTATTTTTGTATAGCCAGCTATGGTTATTACTTTTAATTATTTATCCCAGGGTTTGATTAACCTCATTGTTTTTATGATGACTTGCTTAAATATAGTCTTGTTATATTTTAAATACGATGTTTTGATTTTTGGCAACAAAACACATAATATGTTATAACGCACCTCAGACATAGCCCTTTAGTGAATTGCATTTTAAGAATTATGTGCAGAAAGCTGTGATTGCAGTAAATAGTATGTTTTTGTATATTTTTCTTGCAATTAATTGTTGAATTTGTGTAACTGAACATTGTTTTATGGAAATAAACTATGTAAATACTATTCAATATGTTTAAGGAGAGTACCAGGCATGAAACATTGATTAACAGTTTGTAATTCTAACTATTGATGGGAACTACGATGTTTTTAACACAATCTGCGATGATTTGCACTGGTTTATGCAGATAATTTTCTGTGTAAATATCTTTAATTTAAATTTCTTTGCGTTTCATAATGATTTTAAATGATTTTGTATTAATTCTGATTGTTTTAATGTGCTTTTAATTCTTTAAGTTTTGTTCCAATTCGAGAAATGTCTGTCGGAAGTTTTTGAATTATTCTGGAATTTTCTGTAACGCCCATTTAAGCGATCGGCAGAGAAGAAATAGATAGTTGAGTTTTGGTTTTTAAAAGTTTAGTATTGAAGGTGTTGCGAGTTATAATCGATGGAGCAATTGTTTCCATTTGTACAAAGTATCTTTGTATGAAGTCCAATGTCTTTGGCGGAATAAATAAATAAATAAACACACTTGGAAGTAAAAGTTTTTGTTGGTTTCGTAGCCGTCATAATAATATATAAAAATTGCTTACGAGATTAACACTGCGTTGAAATACGTCTTCTTCTTCGTCTTCCCAACGTTTCGACCAAGCCTTAGCTCTTCTTCAGGAGCCATCTTCCAAATCTGCTACATTCTTGGATCTGCTGGAGACTGGCATGGTTAGTTGTTTACGTAATTGTACCGTCGATTGTCTCACAATATCGATTATCCAGAGATGCTGTTTATGATTTAATATCTGTGGGTCCAGAGTTAATTATTATCTAACACACATAAAAATACAAGAGTTCTAGCTAGATCCGAAAGTAATGTACCAGGAAAAGTAAGAGAGGCTATTGAAATCTACAAACACCCAAACAACCTCAACAAGGATGGTGGTTAAGGTCTTAGCCAGTATTCGAAATGTGTGTTAAATAATAATAATAACCCTGGACCCACAGATATTAAATCATAAACAGCATCTCTGGATAATCGATATTGTGAGACAATCGACAGTACAAATACGTAAACAACTAACCACGCCCGTCCCCAGCGGATCCAAGTCTGTAGCAGATTCGGAAGACTGTCCCTGAAGAAGACCTAAGGCTTGGTCGAAACGTTGGGTAGAAGAATAAGAAGGAGTGTTTCATCGCAGCGTTAATGCCGTAAGCAATTTTTGTATATTACACTTGAAAGTGATTCTTATTGGACTAATTGTTTCATTTAAAAGTGTTTCTTTGATGTTTTCAACTTATTCCGTTTCCCGTTAACTACGAAAATCTAAAAATGTGAATACGAGAGAAGTGCACTACACCTCCCCCGCCGTTTGCCGTGCCGGCGTCTCGCTGGCTCGGGGATTGCGCTGTGAGTGCAGGCCACGAGGCGCGCTGGAGTGGCCGACTGGGGAGAGGTGACTGAGCCACTCACGGCAAACCACACCGCGGAGCCGCCATTGTTCGCCGAGGAACGCCGGAGTGAGGGGAACAAAGAAGAGGGGCAACTCCGTCCGTACAGCAGGCGAAACACACCCAGCGTCGGGACGAGAAAGGCCGAGCGGCGACACGAAAACCAGGGCACTACTGCAACAGAGGTGGAAAGGAGTACATAGCTGTTATGTTGCCGCATCGACATTTAATATTGGCAGCTTGTTGTGTACCCTAGCAAGGCTGTTTCCACCGTTTATCTTGCGACCAGAGGAAGTTGATGATTTGTTAGCAGAACACAGTGAGGAAGTTGAGAAACTACTAAGTGGTATGAACGTAAAATAATAATGAAGGAATGAAGAAGAATTTGGAAAAAATATAAATGAAACAAAAGTTATACAATGTAGTAGAAATTGTTGAAATAATACTAAGTATACTAATAGGATAAAATAAATAAGGAGAAACTGTTGAATTCTGTTATTTAGGAAATAAACTTACAGCTTGTATCAAAAACAAGGGCGACGTAAAAATTAGAATAGCACGAATAGCCTGACTGAAAAATTGAAATTTCTTGATTAAAATATTGATCTAGGAACAATAAAGAAATTTCTGAAATCATATGTGTGGCGCACAGCCATTTATGATAGTGGATCTTGGACTTTAGGAATATAAGGAAGAAAGAAAATTTAAGCAACTGAAATGTGGTGCTATGGAAGATGTTGAAAATTCAGTCCCTAGACAATAGACGTATACGTAGTTAAACTATTCAAGATCTGCGCCCAAACCCAAGACAATCACGGTTTTACAACTAATATATTTCTAAGTACCACTATAAGTCTAAGCGCCGTAAAGCTGTAGGTAAAGAATGTTGTCTCAGTAAATCAATAAAAACTATTAACGTGACGTGTGATCAGGTTGAAATAATTATCTTAGTTTCCTCATTCACGCATGTGGATTACAGGGAGATTCCACAAAGCTATATTAAGCGAGTGAAAGCTTATTCAGCACAATTATCTTTACACAGGCAATTCTGATAACTGTCCAAAAGTGAAGTTCAATGACTAATAATTATTTCTTCGATTTAAAACAAATGACGTTTCTTTCTGTATGTTTCAAAACTAACTATTTATCTCTCTTCACTGCAACTTTCACTTTAAAAGAGCTTTATTTTTAATAATCATCAGTTCATAAAATCCCTTCAACATCCTTGCTGATGTGTGGATCGTTACGCACCCCATTATCAAAGTCTACATTCGGTCTGCTAATTTATCGCGAAATATCGCAACCCTCATCCGAATAAGGGAGTCGCACACTGGCCTTTTGCAAATAAACGTATGATAGATTTGCTTTTGTAAGTGATACGTTCTCTTCAGTATAGATATCGAGCTCTTTGTTGTTACTGATTTGATTCATCCACTTATACTCGTATCTACGTTTCTGTTCCTTACTTTCAGTAATTACACTTTTTTCTGCTATTGCTCGTTCTTGCTAGAAATCTGCGATAAGGTATAAAGAAAAATATAAACAATAACATGGCGACCGTGACAGGACAGTGTTCGAGATTTGGGTACTCGCAACTGCTGGGACGTATTGATTGCTCGCAGTATTGTTTCGCTTTTCATCCCTCGGGTACGTCTCCCGTAACACTGCAGATATTTTTCCTATAGCTTGTCGCTGTAGGCACGCCTGAAGTTATTGCCGCAACTGTCAGTGTCCTCTCATCGCGGAGTTTCCACCCGGCTGGAGGAGAAGCGTTGCGGTAGGTCGCGACGCGGGGAGAGATTGTCTCGCCTAATTAATAAATCATGCCTCGCCGTACCGTCCGACTCGCGTTTGAAGTATCCGCCGGCAAATTGCGAGCCCCTCTGTGCGAGCGGCCGGCCATCAGGTTTAATCAAAATCCGACCGTTTACAAACGCCAGACGGCGCCCTCTACACAGTAATTAATTATCGGCCCGGCCGGGCACGAGCGCACACAGGCGTCGCGAGTCCCGCGCCGACCGGCCGTCCTGGCGACCGTGATTATTTCCTGCCGGTCTCAATGAAGCGGCCATCAACTCTCCTGCTGCCTGAAGAGACGAATCATGGAAGTACGATTCACCGACACTGTCACTCTGGTTCTCCAACCAGCAAATACTCTCATACTACGTGGACCACGCGAAAACCTCGCTAATGATATACAATGAGTAGCGAGGTTTGTTGTTTGTTGTATGATAAAAGAACCACCTCATTTGTATTGATAGTTTATTTGCTATCTGAAATTTATAGATTTTCAGAAGTTCTATACAAAGCAATTTAGGACTCCAACTCCTGTATATACATTGCATTTGACATGTGTACCGAGGTGGAACCAATTTTTCGGTAGTTCTGTTGAAAGCATTTAAGAACTCCAAATGCTGTATATGCACTGCATTTGACATATGTACCTAAGTAGAACAAGTTTCTCGGGAGTTATATAGAAAACGATTTAGGGCTCCCTATGCTATATCAAAACACGTACAACATTTTACGAAGCAATTAGAACACAATTTTGGACACGATAAACATACGTATGATACAAAATCGTGGAAATTTACAAAACAAAACAAAATAGGAATAATATCTGAAAGGATCAAAATAAGCGTTTTAATATCGATAATTTACAAGATCAGACTATAAGAACTTTATTTGTTGCATGCATGGGAAATATACTGGATGAATCATTTATGGAAGTACTGAAGAAATATATGAGTGCATGAAATTTATCATAGGTGTTAAAGGAAAAGAATTGCAAACATAAATATGAGTGATGCTCAAAGGATAGAAATAAAGAGTAAAAGAAAAAATGAATGCTTTCAATCAAGTGATAAGCGAGGAAAAAAACGAGAATTCTACACAAAGAAAGGTGAAATGAAACGTTGAGAAAAATAAGGATCTCAAGAAATGAATGATGGTAATGAATTCGTGCAATTGTTAATTAGGGTTTGGGAGATCACAAGAAGCATGGTATGTATTAAAAGGACTCTGACAAGTAACAAAAGCCAAAACTGATCACCAATGGGACGAATACTTTCAAAAATTATTGAATGATAAAAGAGTAGAAGAGTTAGAAGAAGTAATATTAGGAGATGAAAATGAGCAAAAACGTGATGACATTCAATTTCAGGAAACGAAGTGTTTGAGGCGTTATGAACAGGCCAGGCGGTATAAATTTGGAAGTTCGAAATATGGTGGCAGAAAATATTCAAACATATAGAGTAACACAATTCTTGCATAAAATACTACGTGGAGACCCAGTAGGTAAGGAAATGGCTTGACTTATATTGATTCCATATTCAAGAAAGAATATAGGTAAATTTCATCAAATTATCGTGGAACTAGTGCTTTGAATCCATTAATGAAAATCTTCGGCAAAATAATAAAAAACAGATTACAAATTCATTTTAATATTCAAGAAGACCAATTATTACAGTTATATCGTGCAAAGATCACATTTTCACGTTATGAAATTTTTTTGAAAAATTGGAAATTCAAAAAATTTCTTACTTATTTTGATAGATTTCGAAAAAACCTGGGATACAGTCAAAACAAAAAACAAAAAAAATGTGGAAAGCATAACGTATGTCACACACAGATAACTCTTTAATTAAAACAATACAAGAAATGTACAAAAATAACACATTCCAAATAAAAAGTAGTTATGCAATATTTCAAAATGGGGTCTGGTGCAAGGGTGCCCTTTTTCACCAACCCTACTTAGAATTTATATAAATTGTAATTTGAGAACGTGGTATAGATATTGTAATAGATTGGTTTTTAATACATGTAAAATGTACATACATTTTTTACTATTCGCCAATGATCAAGTCATTGTAGCATAAGATGCTGAGGATGCATATCACATATATTACCAAGGGCAGCGATCTGTGACCGAGTACAATGCTGGTGCAAGCACAAGTGTTTAGGAGCACACGAATAGCTGCTGTATTGTGTTCCAGTAGCGGACCGACATGCTGCATATGCAGGTGACCATAATGTATCGGCACATCGCTGTTACAGACTTAGAATGAGCGTGAAAATCTGTTTGTAAGTACGCACTGTGTGGCCGATTTTGGAGCTAGGATTTCTAGCTGCTAATCCGCCCCCCCCCTGTAGGATTCAGGTTAATCCTCTCACCGCAGTAGTATGGGTGACGGGACGGAGCCCTGGGGATAAGCCGGCGGGTGAGTTGAGGGTAGCCTTCATCCAGGCGACCCTTTAGTCGCGGTGGACTGACGTCTACTGCCGCGGGGACATGTTCCTCGTAATCAACACAAAGGGCTCAGCTACCTGTGCGAGTTAGACAAGTCAGTGGCGAGGCGGGCTCAAATGCGTGGTGCTTTAATCGGCTCAACTGACGGCGGAGGATATCAGACCCAGCGCAGCTAAAAGCCGACGATAGTATGGACGTAGTTATCCCAGACAGTGATAGAACTGTATGCGCATTGAAACACCTGATAATCACGTTATTTTAGCCCGTTTCCACCTGTTGTTATGTCATATAAGATACGATTTATTTCATTCAATAAAAATTATTTCAACCTCTTTATTCTTCTACGTATGTATACCGATCAGCAAAAACATTATGACCACCTGCTTATTAGTGTGTTGGTCCAACTTTGGAACACAATACGACACTGATTCGTCGTGGCATGGATTAGAAAAGTCCTTGTTAGGTTTCCGGAGTTGTCTAGCACCGGATCTCGTAATTCACGTAAATCACGGGCTGGTGGTTTGTGGGCGCGGAACCTGGGAACGAGCATCTCGGAAACGGCGAGGCTGCTCGGCTGTTCGCGTGCTACTGTAGTGGGCATCTATGAAGAGTGGTTGAAGGATGGTGTAATCGCAACTGGGAGACAAGGTGGTGGACGTCCACGCCTCATCACAGAAGGTGGAAGTCGGAGGCTTTCCCTCTCTGTAAGTGGGATAGGCGGTGATCTGTCCTCCGAAACACTTATGCCTGCACCAGCATTGTACTCAGCTGTCAGATCCGTCACAGATCACCCCCTATCCCGCTTTACAGAGCGGGCAAGCCTCCGACCTCCACGTTCTGTTATGAGGGGTGGACGTCCACCAACTTGACTCCCAGTCGTGGTTACACCGTCCTTCAAGTACTTTGCACAGATGCTTACTACAGTAGCACGCGATAAACCGACCAGCCTCACTGTTTGCGTGGCCTGTGCGTACACAGACAACTCCGGAAACCTAAAAAGAACTTTACGAATCCCTGCCAAACCGAATCGCAGCTATATTGCGCTCCAAAGATGGGCCAACACACTGATACGCTGGTGCTCATATTGTGTTGGTTAATTAGTGTGTGTGTATCTGAAGTGCCAAATGTGATGGAATACTTGCTAGCATCGTGTGGCACCCAGTTTCTCCGCTGAAGTGCAGCAAACAGTCTTGTCATTTCGTCAATACGTCGTTTAAAGTACCCTCAACAATATTTTGCCGTGCTTCGTTTACTAATCTGTTTGTCATTTCAAAAGTGTTGTCGGTGAAGGACGCTCTGCTTTAAGTTAACTTTCAATGTCATTGTGGTAATCCATTTAACCAAATCATTTTCTAGAATTGCTCAGAATGTTCTTCAAACCAGTCGTGTACGATTGTGCGCCAGTGACATATCACTTCGTCGTATGGAGAATGTCGATGGTTGAATGGGAACATAAAGGCCATGAATCTGGAAATCCGGATTTGGATTTTCCATGGTTTCCCCACATCACTCTAAGTGAATACCAGGATGCTTCCTTCAAAAAGGCCATGGCCAAATTCCATCCCGTTCCATGATCCCAGTCCCATCCCGCCTCTAATGACCTCGCCGTCGACGAGGCGTAAATCAGTAAGTAAAAATAAATAAATAAAGACAATGAGTGGCTACAAATGGTCTCCATGTACAAGGGGTGACCAAATGGAAAGGTACGAAACGACGTAGAAACGTAACAGTTAAATATTTGCATATTCCGCCATGGGAGAACGTAGCGAGACATCTCGGGATGCGATTGGAGTCTCTGACTGGGATCGGAGCATGCGCGGGCGCCCGCATGCGCAGTAGAGAGCAGAGGCTCTTTTCAAAAGCGGCGTCCAAATGATGTGGCAGTCCGTATGAGGACAGGATGGCGTACAGGTGGGGGATCTGTACTGTGAGACACTCCGACGCCTACGCAGGTCCGTCAAGAACAAAAGACCGGGGCTGCTCACGGAGGGTGTGGTTCTGCTCCATGATAACGCGCGTCCACACGTCTCCAGAGTCACACACATGGAACTGGCCAAGTTCAAGTGGGAGACGTTGGACCATCCGCCCTACAGTCCGGACATGTCGCCCTGCGATTTCCATGTGTTTGGTCCACTGAAGAAACAACTGAAAGGGAAGCACTTCAACTCGGACGACGTACTCGAGGACGCTGTGAAGAACTGGGTCTCGTCACGGCCACAGGAATTCTGGGAACAAGGAATCCTGCGGCTTGTTCATCAGTGGGATCGTTGTGCTCAGGCCTATGGTGTATATTTTGAATAAAGTCTACATTTGTACCCACCGTGTCGTTTCGTACCTTTTCATTTGATCACCCCTTGTAGCTGATCATAACCACTTCCAGTGAATGGTTGGTTCAGTTTGTCCAGAGGTCCCAGTCCATTGCATGTAAACACCAGCTGCACAGTGCCTGACTGACAAACTGGTTCTGTGGGCTAGTGGGCTCTGCGCCACACTACCATCAGCTCTCACCAACTCACCACTCATCTGACCACGCAACTGTTTCTCTTTTAACTGAGGTCCGACCGATATTTTCACGAGCCCAGGAGAGGCGCTGCAGCCTATGGCGTTTTGTTAGCAGTGGCATTCACGTTGGTCTTCTGCTGCCATATCCCATCAGCGACAATTTATATGTTTTGCTTGTGGCTTTACGCCTCGTGGACATCGAGGTCATTAGAGGCGGAAAAGAACTGGGCATAAGGAACGGGAAGGAATTCGGCCATGGACTTAGGAAGGAAGTATCCCGTCATTCACCAGGAGTCATTTGGGGAAACCATGGAAGCCAAATTTTGCTGCACTGTGTAACATAACCAACGTCTGTGCCCTGCAATAGTATCTGTGGCAGACGTCGTGTGTTAATGCTATGTTGTCTTGGTATAGTAGTGAGTCTTTGACCTCCGTCAGGTGAAGGTCTGACGTGGGGACATTGTTCGGTCTAATAGTTGAAATTGTGAAATCTTCGGTGAAGTGGATTATGGAGACTTGTATTATGTGCAACTCACTGTGTTAAATGGAATGCCGTGTTTTCAAGTGACTGTAGAGCGTTAAGAGGACGATAGTGAATGTGGGAGTCTATTTTGTAAGTCAAACTCTTTTATCCCACGAATCTGCGGTTTTCGAAGAAGAAGTCCGATTCCTTGTTGATATATTGTTTGGTGGTGGTACTTTCCGTCGGTGAGGAGGCAGAGGTTAATGAACTAGAATAAAGTTGTTTTTTTGTTGATGTTCACTCTAAACTGTATGACTCTCTCATTTAATAATCCCGATGGAGAACAGAACCTAAACCTGGCGACCGCGGCTCAAGTAACCTTTTACTTAATTAATAATTGTTTGTGTTCAATAAGTGACTATTTTAATCAAAATCAAAATCGAGTAACCAACAGATTGCTTTCAACTGCCAGCACGTACATGCCTGTCGTGCGTCCCGCAGTTAGTGTTGCTGTTGTTTGACGCAGTTTTTGCCTGTATTTCAACCCCCCTTCGTGGTGATATTTCACGGGACCCAGCCCCTATTTTAGCGCACGTGATTGGCAGACGCTTCATAACTATAGAGGTTGTCTTACAGGTTGCTTTCAGCACTCAACAAGTTATGTTCTGCGGTTACACGAAGTTGGTTTTTTTTTTCATCCCTTCCTATCTTCTGCCAACCTCTTTATTTCTACATACCCCTTACAACTCACGTCCGCAATTATCTGCTTCATATATTCTAATCTCTGTCTTCCTCTACAGTTCTAACCTTAGACTGTTCCCTCCACCAGCAAATTAACCAATGTCTCAAAATATGTCCTGCCAGCCTGTCTCTTCTTTCTGTAAGCTTCTTCCACAATCTTCTTTCCTCACCCATCATTTCCAAAACTCGTTCATTTCTTACTTTGTCGGTCCACTTCTTCTGTAGCACCACATTTCAAATGCTTCAAGTTTCTTTATTTCCGGTATTCCTAAAGTCCATGTTTCGCTGCCGTAAAGTGCTGTGCTCCTCACATAGAGTGTTAAAAAGATCTTTCTAATTCCTACATCAATATTTGAAACTAAAAGATTTCTCTTTTTCATGAAGGGTCTTTTTTGCTAGTACATGGAGTTGGTTATTGACTCAATATTTACGCCGCGCAGCAGTTGAAAGGGCGCTTCGGGGAGCGTAGGTGATAAGGGCTGGAGGTTAATGGGTCAGGAGAGAAACGGCACTCTCCTTCAGGATACGGCAAGGCGATCAGAGGAGGACGCCATTACCGGGTGCCGTGACGTCACTGGCAAGTGGGCTGTCGTCAAGGTCGTAATTAGAACGAGCGCCGACCGGGGGACAGGGTGCGCCGAATTAATCGACTGCGCCCGACACCTGTCGTCACGTAACACCGGCACAGAGGTGGGGGGATTATCACCGATCATTACCTTCTCAAGAGATCATACTGTGTGAGGTAATGAGTGCAACTGAAGCTTTTCAGGTTGAAATGTTCTCTATTATGCTGTGGGATAAGAGCTCTGGGAGAACGCAAAATCTGATTTGTTAATGTTGACAAACAAAAGCTCAAGGATTTATTTACTTTATTATTTCCTTTTTTGAACACATGGAGTGGACGAACCAATCAGGGCCCGATCGGGCATCC
>JARYHS010009186.1:268538752-268599218 GCA_031002005.1 Vandiemenella viatica
TTTTATTCGTTATTACATTGTTAAAAGGAAGCATCGCTGCGACGCCAGTTAAAATTCAACTGTTTGTTGTGTATCCGAGGCAGAGACGTACAAGGGGCGATCAAATGAAAAGGTACGAAACGACACGGTGGGTAGAAATGTAGACTTTATTCAAAATATACACCGTAGGCCTGAGCACAACGATCCCACTGATGAACAAGCCTCAGGATTCCTTCTTCCCAGAATTCCTGTGGCCGTGACGAGACCCAGTCCTTCGCAGCGTCCTCGAGTACGTCGTCCGAGTTGAAGCGCTTCCCTTTCACGTGTTTCTTCAGTGGAACAAACATATGGAAATCGCAGGGCGACATGTCCGGACTGTAGGGCGGATGGTCCAACGTCTCCCACTTGAACTCGGCCAGTTCCATGTGTGTGACTCTGGAGACGTGTGGACGCGCGTTATCATGGAGCAGAACCACACCCTCCGTGAGCAGCCCCGGTCTTTTGTTCTTGATGGACCTGCGTAGGCGTCGGAGTGTCTCACAGTACACATCCCCCACCTGTACGCCATCCTGTCCTCATACGGACTGCCGCATCATTTGGACGCCGCTTTTGAGAAGAGCCTCTGCTCTCTACTGCGCATGCGGGCGCCCGCGCATGCTCCGATCCCAGTCAGAGACTCCAATCGCATCCCGAGATGTCTCGCTACGTTCTCCCAAGGCGGAATATGCAAATATCTAACTGTTACGTCTTTACTTCCGTCCGTACCTTTTCATTTGATTAACCCTTGTATATATAAAAAAATAATGTGACATCCTACCGGTAATAAATCGTTGCTGCAAATCGGGCGCAACTTGTGCAACGGCAGCGTAGATTCGATTTTTCAGGTCGGCCAAATTGTTTGGTAGGGGAGGAATATACACACGAACTTAAACGCGAAATTATCGCCGAACAGTTTTTGCAGAGTTGGTGTAATGAAACCAAAACACACAGCGAGCACGCTCCGCACCAGTGAAACTAGCCATCTTAACTGTGCACTACACTGGCGCTCCTGGTGGCGGAATGGTGTACTGATACACTTCGTGCATTAACTTGGGGATGTTTGTTCAAAATGACACGTCTACCGATCGTGTAAGTTATCTCAACAAATTTCTATATCTTTCCAAGGTTCCCTCAGTAATGTAGATATTGTTCACAGTGTACCTCAAACGACTGGATTGTCTGCAATGTCACTGTACTCCGTTAAGTACAGGATCCAGGTTCTACAGTCCTGGTCACTTACCCTCCTTGACACACGCTATTGTACGAGCGGCAGTGCTGGTTTCCGTATTAGGACCACCCATTCCCCTGAGGTCGCTTACCAGAGAGCCTGTTCTGCATCGACCCGAGTCGCCGTGTGTGTTGCGTTAATGGAGCTTTCTTATCGAGCTTAATACCGCGGCACGAAAAGTCACGCACGCGAGAGAGGCACTAGCGGCGGCCTTGGACCCAGCACTGCCGAGCGTGGCGGGTGAGCGGTGACGATCAGGCCTCGCACTCGGGAGGAAGCGGGATAATATTCCGTCTAGGTGGCGGCAAACCAACAGCTATAAAATAATTTTGCAGGTGACCCCATTTGTACCAGAGGTATGTTATCAATTAGGAATAAACACACACACACACATGTATACACACACACACACACACACAGATAGAAAACATGTAAATGGACATGTATATACACTACTGGAAATTGAAATAAGAACACATTGACGCCGGTGTGTAAAACCCACCATACTTGCTCCGGACACTACGAGAGGGCTGTACAAGCAATGATCAAACGCACGGCACAGCGGGCACACCAGGAACAGCAGTGTTGGCCGTCGAAGGGCGCTAGCTGCGCAGCGGTTGGGCACCGCCGCAGTCATACGGAGCTCCATCTCAGTCTTTAATACTGGTAGCATGCCGCGACAGCATGTACGTGAACCGTATGTGCAGTTGACGGACTTTGAGCGAGGGCGTATAGTGGGCATGCGGGAGGCCGGGTGGACGTACCGCCGAATTGCTCAACATGTGGGGCGCGAGCACGCCAAGACCGTCGCATCCTACGCAGTGCCGTAGGGGACCGCACCGCCACTTCCCGGCAAATTAGGGACACGGGTATCCTAGAGGACCATTCGCAACCGTCTCCATGAAGCTGGGCTACGGTCCCGCGCACCGTTAGGTCGTCTTCCGCTCACGCCCCAACATCGTGCAGCCCGCCTCCAGTGGTGTCGCGACAGGCGTGTATGGAGGGACGAATGGAGACGTGTCGTCTTCAGTGATGAGAGTCGCTTCTGCCTTGGTGCCAACGATGGTCGTATGCGTGTTTGGCGCCGTGCAGGTGAGCGCCACAATCAGGACTGCATATGACCGAAGCACACAGGGCCAACACCCGGCATCATGGTGTGGGGAGCGATCTCCTACACTGGCCGTACACCTCTGGTGATCGTCGAGGGGACACTGAACAGTGCACGGTACATTCAAACCGTCATCGAACCCATCGTTCTACCATTCCTAGACCGGTAAGGGGACATGCTGTTCCAACAGTACAATGCACGTCCACATGTATCCCGTGCCATCCAACGTGCTCTAGAAGGTGTAAGTCAACTACCCTGGCCAGCGAGATCTCCGGATCTGTCCCCCATTGAGCATGTTTGGGACTGGATGAAACGTCGTCTCACGCGGTCTGCACGTCCAGCACGAACGCTGGTCCAGCTGAGGCGCCAGGTGGAAATGGCTTGGCATGCCGTTCCACAGGACTACATCCAGAACCTCTACGATCGTCTCCATGGGAGAATTGCAGCCTGAATTGCTGCGAAAGGAAGATATACACGGTACTAGTGCCGACATTATGCATGCTCTGTTGCCTGTGTCTATGTGCCTATGGTTCTGTCTGTGTGATCATGTGTTGTATCTGACCCCAGGAATGTGTATATAAAGTTTCCCATTCCTGGGACAATGAATTCACGGTGTTCTTATTTCTATTTCCAGGAGTGTACACACACACACACACACACACACACACGCGCGCGCGCGCGCGCTCGTGCGCGCATTAATACACTCACATCAACACACCCATGAACACACACTCATCAACACACACATAAACACAGACACTCACATATAGATACCCACACACACATATGAACACTCTCAGACAAAATACAAGAACCACAGGCGACTAATGCCGGTGCAGTAACAAAGAAGGAAGGAAACATAACAATTTAGAAATGTTCAGATTTTAACACTTCGTGACCAACAAACCTTTAAACTCGCAGGGTGAACATAGAAATAAGACGAAATATTTGTAAACTGTTCATATTTCCTTCTTTTTCCTTTCTTACTGCGGCGGTCTACGTAACCGGTGATAGTCGATGATTCCTCCATCTTTATTTATTTATATTTAAAAATCAGCATAACATCGCTGGAAGAAAAACACGGGCAAGCTGTAATGGGTTTTTTTGTTGTTCACCGTCGTTTCCTGTGGACGTTCTTGGTCAAATTAATTCAGCAACTCGACCACGGACTATTGCAGAACGTAAACTTCAATATTTCCTGGCGATAGCACCGGCATGAATCTTTTTTGATGGATACGGTGCTGATGGCAACTCTCAGTGATTGGAACTTTTACTTAATATTCTGCTTCATTCACATTTATACACAATCACTGGAATTTACACAGCATGATACAGTATTTATCGAACACGTTACGTGTGTGCGTCCGCTGCTCTGAATGCGAGACCAACTGCTACTGACTTCTCTCCCTCGAGCGGGGTACGGCCACCGATCCACCTGATCGGAACTCACGCTTCTATGTGACTTCCCGTTGCCTCCCCACTCAGCCGAGTCGCCCTAGCACTGACAATACCTATTTTTTATTCATGCAAACAACAACAACAAAAAAATACTGCGCTCGTGGTACCTCTGATACAAAATTATACATAGTTATCTTCGCCTGGGACAGTACAGCAAGTCAGCTATCGCCGAGCATGTGTACAACCATGGCCACAGGGTTGACTTCAACAACGTTACGATATTGGCCAGGACGTCATACTTTTGAGATTTCATAGTCAAAGAAGCGCTTGAAATTCGATTGTCTGATACCTACAACAGAGATAGTGGGCTAGGTCTTAACGAGGCGTGGAAACCAGCCTTGGAAACTCTACGCAGAGAGCGTGCTAGACTAGACACTAGATCATCTGGGACACATTGCGCCCAGAGTGTGGGGAAGATCTTGCAACGTTGGTCGCATCTCCTTCCATGTCAATATGTGGTTGTCCTTGCTATGTAAGGCATTTTGAGTGGCAGGCTGTTCAGCAAACACCACAAACGGCCCAATATTACCTTCCTCGGCCTGCCACGAACAACTGTGACCCCGCCCACTCACTGCCAGCTGCCGGGCGCGGGCATCGGAGTGAGCCGTAGGCCTATATAAGGAGTTGCGGTGCCTGGGCTGTCTCAGTATCCGACGGTCAGCCGACCTGTGCAGACGTCTCGACACCTGATGAAGACGACGGAGCTAGTCGTCGAAATATCGTGTTTTCAAAACACTATCCGGCGGTACACCCGTGAAGACTTCATTTCAAGCATACGCCGGGAAAGTCTCCGTTCTTACAGTGTATAAGAAGTTCTCCATCTGTCTCTACGCTGTAGGCATTAATTATAGATAAATAATCTGCAAAAGTCTGCACCATTTCCGGAGGTTTGGACTAGGGATATAACGGGTATCCGCATCCCCAAGTGCGGAACTTCGACTTAAAATCCTGCCTCCGCTTCCACAAGTTTTATGCGGATGTATAGCTGAATTTTTGTTTACATTGCAATATATATATATATTATTCTGTCCATAGTCGCTTAGCTAACAACAACGTGGCTGTTTTATCCTTACGATGTTGCAATAAAAGTAACAATGAACTGAATGATGTTATCATCTAAGTGGCGAATTTACTTGCATTTAAAGTAAAGAGGCCTATACACGGTCCAACTTATAGATCCTCCGCGTAGAACTACCGTAGGATGCGCTCACCCATTCACTCTACTTAAAGGTGTCGAACAAATGTTCCAAGCAGTCCTTCCCACTCGTACTTTCTCGCCGCACACTCGCGATCATGATCCAACGCCACAGCTTGTTGAACGGCGGGGACCCGTGTTGGTTGTCTGGGAGTCCAACAACATCCGACACGTCCTACGTGTACCCCAGTAAACCATTTCAAGAGTGCTTCATCGAAAATCGGATCATCATAGCTCCTACTAGTTGGACTGTGAATGGGCCGCTAGAGCGGTGGAAAAGCGGGTGGAGGGCATGGAGATGTGCGGTGGCGCGGCCTTGTGCTTGACGCTTGATTTAGTCGAACCGCGAACTTCGCAAAGGTTCGTATGACAAAGATTTTTTTTAGACGCGTGTGTATTTATGTGAAAAAATTAACTCACTCGTGAAATCATCAGACTTTTTTTTGAAGGGTGAGTCAGAAAACAAATAAATAATACAGTATTGTATGGAAATGGACTTTACTTATTATAAAATGTAGAATTTGGCACAAAAATATACCTTTTTGATTTTAAATTTATTTTTCATAAAATATTAAAATCTAAATAATAAAAAAATATTTTTCCACCTCCGCATCCGCTTCCGCAAAAAATCAGCTTCTGCAAAACATCCGCATCCGCATCCACAAAAATCCGCATCCGCGGATATCAAGCACTGAACATCCTCATCCGCAAATATCACCTCCGTTTCAAGCCTAGTTTGTATCTCGACCAGTCTGGAGGAGACAGTGATCACGTATCAGTACTGTACGACCAACATACAGCGTCGCAGTAATTCAGTCGTCCCGTTTGCAGCGTCGAGGGTTTATTGAGTTGACGCAGCGAACGACAGCCGTTTGGAGCGCTGACGTCTCTCGAGTTAATTCCTACTTGACCCGAATAACTTTATCCCTCCGCGGACGGCTGCAGCTGCTTTAGCTGAGTACGCGAGTCTGGGCTGCATACCAGATACCGCTCGATAGCTAGTGCGCAGCTGAAAATAGCGCCCTCTAGTTCGCGTGGCAATGGGAAGCTCTAGTCGCTCGGCGGGACGGCCTGCACGCCAGGGGAATGGGGTTACAACTCGGGATGACAGCCACCAGATAGCGTGCGTGCCGCGCGCCGGGCACGACATCCTTTGTCACGGTCGCCACGCTGTGTCAGCCAATTAGAGGACAACTTCGTACTGCCGCCCGCTGTGCTGCTCGCGTATTGTGGTACCGCACCTGTTTCGTAATACGCTTTCCATATATGACTGAGTGCAACTAATGAGGGGAGACTATTAATACTAGCACAACTAGCGATAAAACATAGACACAACGTATAGTGCTAATTACACAGCGCATATAATGTATCCTCCGTGATAACATTACACGTTTACATCAGCATAACTTACTCCAGCTCTGGTGCTGCAATTTTACGAAATTACATCAATGGGCGATGTTAAATATTAATGTGCAGTTAATGAATATTAATTCATGAATTATCTTTTTAAGTGCAGTAATGTTAATATTCTTTTCTTCCACGAAGGTGACCAATAATTTACATGATAATTCTGAGACAGAGCGTGGTGTGTGAGCGATTACGCTGTGGCCTCGTATTTGGGAGTATGCGGGTTCGAATCCCCGTCCGCGCATCCAGTTTTGGGTTTTCAATTTCCACAAATCATTCCAGACGAATGACGGGATACTTCCTTCAAAAGGAATTCATTCCTGTTCCTTGTCTCCATTCCCAGCCTGCATCTAATGACCTTGACGTCGACGAGATGTAAAGAAAGAAGTAAAGAAATCTGTATTCCTTTTTATCTCTTTTCCCATTTTCTTCTTTCGCCATTTCTGTCTGTCTTCTCTTTCTATCGTTTTCCCTTCTTCCTGGCACACTTTTCTGTCGTCTCTATATACCACCTCTCTTTCTCTGTTTCCCACCCTCCATTTCTATTTCTCTTCCCATCAGTACCTAAATTCTTCATATCCCTTATTTCCCTCCCCATCTCTGTGTCCTTTCTCTTTGCCGTCTCGTTTTATAAGACTTCTTCACTTATCACGTCTCTTTGTCCTTTCCTTTCTCCACCTCTGTTGCTTCCTCCTTTTCTGTCTCTCCTCTTTCATTCGCATGTTCCTTCTTTTTCCTGTCCCCATTCTCTGTTATATGTTATTACTCTATCGTCCCCCCTTCCCTCCATTTCCCTTATCGAGTGAGGTGTGTAAGCGGGAACACTCTGGCTTTGCCTCCGGGGGACCCAGGTTCGAATCCCCGTCCACGCATCCAAATTTCGGTTTTCCATGGTTTCCCGAGATTACTCCAGGCGAATGCCGCGCTGGTTTCTTCAAAGTGCCTTGGATGAATTCCTTGCCGTTCCTTATTCCCACTCCTTTACATCCTCTAATTATATCGACGTGTACCAGACGCTAAGCAAGAAACAAAAAGAAACTGTTGTCATTTTCTTCCCCTTCGTTCTTCTCCATCCTCCCTACATTTCTCTGTATTGCGTTATGCTTTCGATATTGTTAATAGTGTTCATGTAGCTAGAGTCACTGTCTTCCTCAGTTCTGAATAAATTTTTCTGTTAGTCATGCATTAAATATTTTTTATGACAAGTATCTATGAGAGGGCTGACCCAACATTTGAGGGAACGCGTGGTTGTTGATCTTAACCACTGCGAAGCATCCTTTTTTTTTACTGCTATTTTCTCTGTCTTTTTAGCGTCGATAATTTAAGAAATGCTGGTCGGTCTTACCACTCCTTCCAGGTTCTTTTACACCTGCTTTCTGTAAATGATAGCACGCTCTGGACGTTATATGTGTGACCCCAGAATATCGTCACACACGTATATTGGCTATCATCTCGCAGATTAAATTTAGTTATATTCTTCTCTATGAAATCAAAGTATCTGTTGTTTTATAAAAACTACTATTTATTGACACTTAGAATCAACTCAAATAATTACGCTTCTCGCATTCATGAAGTCAAATACAAACAACGGCGCTCTAAAACATTCATTAATCTCACCGCCATCATTCTTCGTATATCAATACGCATCTCTTTGGCTAAACTATACAAACTTCAACACGACCAAACATATTATGAAAACTTAAATTTATTCCTTTTTACACATACTACTACACTGTACAGCCTTGTATTAAAAAAATAGATTCATACATTGCATAAAAACTAAGTCGTATAGTTATTACTATTATTATGTCAATGTCTGGTGAAGTGGGACCTCACACCATCCTAAATAAGAAGCAAAGTCTGTTTTTTTTTTTTTTTAATGCGAATTAATTATGTTATATCGTACTCACTTAAAACCGTATTGGTTGTTTAAAGTTTAAGCTGAAATCAGGTACACAGGTGGTACGGAAATGAACTGGGAGTATTGTTTCGTAACAATCGAGGATACCGAAAAAACCTCCCCAGTGGATCCAGGATTTTGGTATGGGAGGGGGGGAGGCTTGAGCAGATTTGGTTTGGAGGGGGTAGCGGGGTTTGAGTCTGGCAGGGGTTGGCTTCTTTATATCATGTAGAGCTAAAAAAAAAAAAGTTCCCAAAATTACGATGTCGGGGGTGCACCTAGATTCTTTTCGGGACGGGAGGGGGGCTTCAGTCCCTCCCCCCCCTGGACCCGTTATCCACAAGGTATAAAATGAGGTTACTATTCGCTGAGGTCGTGAATGATGTGCTCGCAGGTTCCTAGTGATACGAAGCTGAGGGAACGCCGATGTCTCGACACGTGACAGGCTGTTCCGCATGCACAAACGCCGCGTGACGGGGCTCGACGCGGGGAATCCCGCGTCTGCGGCGGAACAGACGGACTACATTAGCGCAGCGCAGCAACACAAGCGCTGTGCCCGGCGTCTCCCGGCGCGTGTTTCCGTCGTCTCTTTCTTTCCTCGTAACACACACACACAAACACACACAAATATATTTGAATAAACACAGACATACACATAAGGACGCACACAAACATATATATATATATATAGACAAACAAAACAGATACCGACACGCTGAGCATTAAATCTTCCTGACGTAACAGTATTTAATGAGACATAGACTTCATAAGGTTGTATTAAACCCTCTTCATTTTGTCGATGCTTATAGATTAAGATTAATGAGAGAACTGGGTACGGAGTACAGCTGGTAAAAATCCTTCGCGGATGTTTAACCGAATAAGTTCTGCCTTCATGAGAAATGGTACGTCAAAGCAATTACTACGTTCGCTGTCTCCGTCAGGGAAAACGGCACATCAAATCTGTTAACTGACGAAGACAGTGAAGATTGCTGTCGAAACGTCGAGCAGTGTAGAACTCACTCGGCTAAACATGCGAGAAGAAGTTTTAGTAAGATTCATGTTTTTGCTGGTCGCCAACGTCGAGTTCACTAGATCCGGAAGTGGATTGTGGGTACACCCCCACGGACAAAGGCATAAACACAGACACATATACACACAGAGAGAGCCTCATCCTACATTCCGTTGGTGTTTACAAATGAAGTCGAATAGTAAGATTAATGCGTGAAATGAATATTTACCCGTGTACAAATGCCAAAAATTCTTCTCGGGATTTTCAGTTGGATATGTATGGCGTAACCACTTCGATCAACCATCTCACCTGATGATGCCACCGAAGACAGCTGTTGAAACGTCATGAATGGCGGAACTACCCGACTGAACACCCGAGAAAATTTTTACTATGATCAATGTATTTACTGTTCGCCGAGGTCATTAAATCAGGGGAAGATCGTGGGAAAGCAATTTTGTTACGGCCTTTTGAAGGAACCATCTCGCCATTCGCGTAGAATAATTTCGGACACCACAGAAAATCGAAATCGGGATGGTCGTATCGGGACTGGAACCCACTTCCTCCCGAATGCATTTCGCGATGGTTTCCGTTCACCAACTAAGTTCGTTTTTTACTGTGTTTGTACACGCTCATAAAGCCAACATTCCATCACATAACTCTGTTTTAATTTTTCCTCAAAGTCATCATGTGTCGCATTGTATAGTCAAGGGCGAATCAAAAAGTATGTTACTCTATCATGTTATGGCCATTTATGAAACCACCTACATATAGGCAACACGGCAATGACGACATACAATGTAAATTGACTTTACCACACAGTCCCCAAGTGACTAAACATTTCTCTGAACGGTCAACCAACTTTTCTATTCTTGATGCGTCGAAATCACCTCCAGCGCTATGTAGCCACCTGGAGACAGCTGCTTTCACCTCTGGACTGGCTTATATTGATAATTATGTTCTTAAATACCTGAAATTTTCATTTCCGTGTATTTCCAGATTATTGTGAACGATTTTGTATGTATTCTGATTGTTTTAATGTGATTTTAGTTGTTTAAGTATTGATATATTCTCTGGAGACTAGCCGAGTAATCAAGGCGTTTCCACACGCTATTTCGGCGATCTGAAACTCCGTCGCCATCTTCTGGTGAAACTATATCACTTCCCAACGCCGAGAAAAACTTCGTTCTTATGTTTAAGTATTGTGAAAATTCGAGAACAGTCGGTCGAAACCCTTTGAATTATTCTGGAAATTTCTGTAGCGTCTGTATAAAGCAAACGGTAGAGACGAGTTAGTGTTAGTTTTGAAGGAGTCGCAAGTTAATTGAAAGTTAGAATCGCTGGAACATTTCTACCTAGTATCTTTGGATCAAGACGATTTCTTGTTCTGTAATAATGTTATAGGGCGCACGGAAAAATAAACATAAAAAAAGAGTGATACTTGGAGTGGTTATTTCATACAGTCGGTTCACGGGGTATGAAACTGACCCAGTTGTAGCTTCCACATGACTTAGCGCTCGTAGCTACATTGGAAAGTACCCTTCTAATTGCCAATCGCTGAACTATTTGCGTGTGGGTAAAATGAATATTTTTTTCGGTAACTTTTTCCGAGGCTTGTTCCTTTATATTTGAAAGCAATCAGTTCCTACTCGTACTGTTGGCTTGCTAGGTCTAACACAGTCGAGGATCCCTTAGCCTTTGAAGATCCCTCTTCGCCACAGGGCAGTGCTGTTTCCTTCCAAATTACCCCCGTAGGGGATGGGTGGCCTGTTCCGCCAAAAGTTATTAGCTTGGAGAGAGGATGAAAGAGAGGTGCAGGATCAGCTGGATGTGTGGGAGAGAGTAGTTGCAGCCTATGGCATGAAGTTCTCTGAGAGAAAAAGTGAAGTGGTGATAACAACAGAAAGAAGAACTCGACGGACATAGGCATATCACTTGGAGGAGAACAACTAAATAGAATGGAATGTTTCAAATATTTGGGAAGCTGGATTGAAGAAAATGGAGGAAACAGGATGGAAATAAACGAAAGAGGAAGATGTACAGATAGAATTTTTTTTTTTTTTTTTTTTTTTTATATTAGAAGTCTGGTATGGACTAAGAATGTCCCGCAGAAGTTCAAAGACGTAATCTGTAAAACATACTTTGTGCCAATTTCAACGTATGGATCGGAAACGTGGGTGATGAAGGAGAGAGACAAAGGGAGACTACAATATGTGGAAATGAAATTACAGAGGAGTGGAGTAGGAGTAACAACAAGAGACAGAATAAGGAATGAGAGAATCAGGGAGATGATAAAGGAAGAACCGCTACAACACAGAATTGAAAAATCTAGGTTACACTGGGATGGGCATGTAAAGAGAATGGGAGAGAAGAAGATACCAAGGAAGATGCTGGACATGGAGCTGAAAGGGAAGAGGCCTAGAGGAAGGTCGAGAGATAGATGAATTAAAGGTGTTAAGAAATGTGTGGAGGAAAGAGGAGGAAATTGGGTGACAGTGGAAGAAGAGAGATGGTGGTTAGACAGGAAGCGCTGGCTGGAGAGGCTTTTGTTCCCAGCAGACCAGGCCAGTGGCTGGAAACTGTCATAGATGAAGAAAATGAAAAGGAATATTTTTTCGATTGAGTTTTAGGTCGTTTTGTACCATTAATATGTCACATTATTACTGAATCTGACGCAAAATATTTTTGAATTCATGAACGCTTGTTTTTAATAACTACAGTATTAATATTTTAATTAAAAGTGCTATTAGGCGCGACTGTGGTTGCTATTACGTTTTGTCCTAATTTCAGTAATTACAAACTGTTTATTGTGTTTTAAGCGATGGTCATAACCATTAAATTATCTGGATTGCTAATTGAAACGATTATGACGTGATTAGAACGCCTATAGGAACATTTGCATTGTTTTAAAGGTACAGTGTTGTTGTATGCCATTTTTCTCGCAGCTGTTTTGTTAGTTATATGTCTATAAATAACCACAACGCATTTGTTGAAATGAGACCGAGATGGAAGGAGGCCAATATTGGCCTCCTACCTATCATTCGGGAGGACCGGGGTTAAACTCGGTTCGGCCTTCCTGTCTGAGGTTTTCCGTGGTTTCCCTCAGACACTTAGGCGAATGCTGGGATGGTTCCCTACAAGGCCACGGCCGACCTTCCATCCCCCTTCCCTCCCCGTAGAGTAGATTGGCTGAAAAGAGTCCCCTATGACTCTCCAGCAGCCCGCCTCCCAGCCTTCTGCAGGGAGGAATGAAATTTAAAAAAAAAAAAAAAAAAATGTTGAAATGACAAACTGTTCACATTGAAACTTCGTTTACCGCATCTTTCTTTTTTTTTTTTTTGCTGTCGTTGGTCTTGCGACTGGTTTGATGCGTTTCTCCATTCTGTGCTAACCTCTTCATTTCTACAAATCCCACACAGCCTACGTCCTCAATTGTCTGCTTCATATATTCTAATCTCTGTCTTCCTCTACAGTTCTTACCTTCGACTGTTCCCTCCACTAACAAATTAACCAATCCTGCATGTCTCAAAATATGACCTACCAGCCTGTCTCTTCTTTCTGTAAGCTTCTTCCACAAACATCTTTTCTCACCCACCATTTCGAAAACTCGTTCATTTCTTACTTTGTCTGTCCACTTAATTTTCAGCATTCTTCTGTAGCCCCACATTTCAAATGCTTCAGTTTTCTTTCTTTCTGGTATTCCTAAAGTCCATGTTTCGCTACCGTAAAGTGCTGTCCTCCACACATAGAGTTTTAAAAAGTTCTTTCTAATTCCTAGAGCAATGTTTGAAACTTAAAGATTTCTCTTTTCATGAATAATCTCTTTGCTAGTGCTATTCTGCTTTTAATCGTTCCTGCTTCGGCCATCGGTTGTAATTTTACTTCCCAAGTAACTGAATTCTCTTACCTCTCCTATTGCATCCGATCCTATTTTTATATTTAATCCACTAGTATTGGTATCATTTCTGCTACAAAACTATAGAGAACATTTTTTGTTGAAATTTATACTTCAATTATAGAATTTAGTAAATCATTTTTAGGGCAGCCCTAATATAGAAAAAATTTACTGATTTTTATTTTTTTTATTTTGCTGCTAACGTGACCCTTGTGACTGCAGCTACACACCTTTGCGTTTTCCACAGAGCCTGTTCCGACTAGAGTCAAACTGTCAAACAGCTATACACTGACCAACCTAAACATTAAGGCTACACAACTACTATCGACATAAATCCGTCCAGGCGATAGCAGCGTCACCTGACGAGAAATGACTGCTAGTCAGACACACGCACGGTGCATGTAGTATCAGTGAACGTTCTGTCTTTGTTTACAATGGGTAGGAGCGCGACCTATCGGAGTTTGACCGAGGGTAGATTGAGGTTTGACCGGAGGCTCGGCACGAGCATTTCGGAAACTGCACGACTTGTCGGGTGTTCGAGGAGTGAGTGTCTTCAACAAGTGGCGAAATTAAGGCGAAACCACGTCCAAACGTCGAGGGAATGGGCGGCCATTCTTCATTACACGGAGGCTGAGCAGATTGGTAAAACGGGACAGGCAGCAAACTGTGGCGGAACACACCGTGCACCGAACACTCCTAAAGATGGACCTACGCAGCCGACGGCACATGCATGTGCCAATGTTAACAGCACAACATCGGCAACTACCACTGAAATGGACACGTGACCATCGCCACTGGACGTTGGCACAGTGGCAGAGCGTTGCATGGTCTGATGAATCCCGATACCTTCTTCATCACGCCGATGCGAGGGTGCGAATCCGTCGCTTTCCAAGGGAACAGCTCCTTGACACTTGTACTGCGGGACGGAGACATGTTGCTGACGGCTCAATTATACTCTAGGGAACATTCATGTTGGCTTCCTTGACTCTAGTGGAGCTCGTGCACGTCACCATGACGGCCAATAAGTATCGTACACTGGTTGCAGACCACGTACACCCCTTCATGACGACCATATTTCCCAACGGAAGTGGCATTTTTCAGCAAGATAATGCGCCATGTCACAAGGCCAGGAGTGTGATGGAGTGGTTCGAGGAACACAGTGGTGAGTTGCAATTGATGTCCTCGCATCCAAACTCACCAAATCTGAATCCGATCGAATACATCTGTGAAGTGATTGAACGTGGCGTCAGAGCTCATCGCTCCCTTCCCAGCATTTAAGGGAATTAGGTGACTTGTGTGTGCAGATTTGGTGCCAACTCCATCCAGCGACCTACCAAGGCCTCATTGCTTCCGTGCCAAGATGTGTAGCCACTGTTATCCGTGTTAAAGGCGGGCATACCGGCTATTAGGGAGGTGGTTGTAATGTTCTGACTGACTAGTGTATGTAGCACAGTGCAACCTGTAATAATTCAACTGTCTTCCGTGGCCATCTTGGTTGTTGTTATCACTGGCCACTTTGAAATCGAGTGAATGTTTCTCAAAAGCAGTTTTGGATTTATGTGTGACGCATCGGTGTGTGCGTTTAGTAGATTCTGTGTTTATTGTATTTTCGTTTCCGTACAGGAAGTAAAGAAGTAAAAAATCCGATTATGTTGGTGCTGTTTATTAACAATTATTTCTTCAAGTACTTTAAAAATATCCGATTGTTTGAACTTAACTTTCTGCCAATGTTCAGTCTTATGACCGAGCGTGGTGGGTAAACCGTAACGCCCAGGTTCGAATCCCCGTCCGGGCATCCTGATTTGGGTTTTCCATGGTTTCCCCAAATCACTTCAGGTGAATGCCGGGATGGTTCTTTCAAGAGGATTGAATTCAAAATTAGCGGAGGTTACACAGGGGGACAGCTAGATTTGTTCTGTGAATTACCGCAGAACACAATCAGTAATAACTGAGATGATCAAGCAGATGGATTGAGATTTATTATGAACAGACTTCTGGTATAACTATGTGTCGAAAGCTGGGACTAGATTGATTAGGGATTTGTTAATGTTTTGTGTGATTAATTATGAATTTGTGTATTTTTGTCATGTAATTGAACAGTAAAAATGGGAGTGCCACAAGGTAACGTGTTGGGACCATTGCTATTCATCATTCTAATGAATAATTGTGTTGATGGTTTACTATCAGAAATTATATTGTTAACAGATGCCATGATGTAATATGAAAGAATCAAAACGGTAGAGGACTGTAAACAGTTGCAGGGTGATCTGGACAGGATATCTAGTTGGGTTGGTAAACATGGGATGAAGAAAAATGCAAAGAAAAGTCAGCTTATTAGATACACAAATAAAAAACTAAAGAATGATTATGGGGTGGGGAAAGGATTGCTTGCTGAAGACTTGAAATGTAAATATTTTGGCATTACACTTAGTAACAAGCTTAACTGAGTAGGACAAATTGGACAGGTAGTAAGAAAAGGTTTCAAAATATTTCATACTGTTGGAAGGAGTGATGAAAGGATGTACTAGAGAAGTGAAGGAATTGGGTTACAAAACTTTGGTCAGACTATTGCTTGAATATAATGGTGTAGTATGGAACCCGCATTTTTGGTTTCAGATACAGGAGTTGGATGGAGTGCAATGAAGGGCTCCTAGATTTGTCTTTGGAAATTACTGCAGAACACAATCGGTAGTTAATATGACAAAGGAGCTGGAGTCGGATTCGTTGGAAGACAGGAAGAGGGTGGAGAAAGGGTGGGAGTGTGCAAAGCGTATATTGGTGTTGAAGCTTGAAAGGATGTTGATAGGGGAATTAATAGTAGTACATGGAAGGCAAAAAATACCGCTACTACAATCTGGCACTCGATTTGGGCGTAGGGGTGTGGAAACCAATGTTCATTGCAATTAAGGGAGTGAGGCATTGGGATATATTACGAAGGGAGGTGGCGAACGGTTTATTAAAAGCGTTTAAAGAGTATAAAATTAAAATTCGTGAAGTGGGAAAGGAAATTTCACTCAAAGGATTGAAGGCAACAACGAAGAAACATTGAAATACATGTTGCTCATTTGCTGGAACAGTGACACAACCTTTAAACGAGCTGTCGTGAGTTATAACCTTAGGATGTACCATTTTCGTAAACACTACAACTGATACAATACATATTTCGTTCTTTTACATTGTATTCTTTCAGTAAGACAAACAATTAAGTTGTTTTTTACTGAATGCATAAAGTTATTACAGTTGAAACATTTTAATTGGGCCCCTTGTAAACTTTGCTTTATGTTACAGTTGCACAAAAGAGCGATGTTAAAACGACCCTCAAACTCACAGCTTTAGTGAAATTGTATTTCTAGAATTATTGGCAGGAACCTAGAAGTTAAGTGATTATGGTTTTGTATATTTTTGTTGTAATTGACTGTGATTTTGAGTAAATGGACATTGTTTTATGGAAATAAACTATCTACAAATTAATTAATATGTTCACGGTCAGTACTATGCAAGTAACATTAGTTAAATGTTTGTAATTCCATGTATTGAAGTGATGTACGATGTTTAGAGGACGATTCGCGACGGTTTTTACTGGTTTATGCGGATAATTTTGTGTGTAAATATCTTTAATTGTCATTTCTGTGCATTTCATAATGATTGTGAACAATTTTGTACTAACTTTTGTTTTTGTTTTTTTTAAATGTTTTTAATTTTCATTGTATTAGTATTGTTAGAATTCCAGAAACGTCGGTCGGAAGTCTTTGAAAAGTTCTGGAATTTTCTACAAAACCTATATAAGCGATTGGCAGAGATTAAATTTAGTTCTTCAGCGTTTTTTGAGTTGTAGTTGTTTGAATGTTACAATCGCTGGAGTATGTGTTTACGTTTGTTTGAGTTAGATGCCTTAAAAGAAAATAAATAAAGTTGAATCTGAATCTTCTTGCATTAGTTATTTCATCATTTATAAAACGAGTATGGAAATTGCTACCAGGTCGTACCCTCTATCTGAATTACATTAAATTAATAGTAGAACGAGGGAATAAATAATACAAGCTGTACTGAGAAGCAAGCAATAACAATTTTCGCTCCCAACGCAACGTGTAGCACCACGTGTGATTTTTAATGTTTCTGAAGTCCCTGTGGTTAAAGTTGGTAGCACTGTACCCCGCTAATGAGCCAATATCTCCAGTACGGTCTGTAGCGTCATTGGCAATTAAAAGACGTGTCGGCGCTGCCAACCTCCCGGAACCTAAACGCCCCTCCCCTTTGTTTTCTCCTCTCTCCGCCCTCTTCCTTCGTCCCCCGCCTCTCCCCTTCTTTCTGCACCAGCGTGAGTAGCAGCTTACCCTGCGCAGACAGTTTCAATTTGTTTTCCGTTTAACGAGTCGTTTTTTTCCCCCTTTTCTTTGTCGCAGTGGTTACTGGAGAAAGAAACGGACTCGATAGACGGTTCTCTGGAGAAACGGCTCCAGG
Organism: Vandiemenella viatica; assembly: GCA_031002005.1. Lineage (NCBI taxonomy): Eukaryota > Metazoa > Arthropoda > Insecta > Orthoptera > Morabidae > Vandiemenella > Vandiemenella viatica. The sequence continues at coordinate 268,556,429 of JARYHS010009186.1, forward strand.
CGCTGGAGCTACAGCACTTTCTAATGGAGTAACATTTCACTTACTGATAGTAAAACCATTTGAATTTAGTTCGTCCTTGTAAAAATGATGTAATGCGCTATATAATACCGTCTCAATTTTCTAAAGTCAGTATTCTGCGGGATTAAACTTCGCGTTGATTGCTTACACTTATTATCTGCTAACATTGCTCGGCCTGCGTTGCAATGCCTATTTTATTTGTTATATGTGGTTACGCATATAGAACACAGACACATTAATATGTGCCAAATAACTGAAAGCATTTTATGAATAGTGATAGGTGAGAGTGGACGGATTTCGTAAGCCAAATGTAGACAGTGCTTTTCTGTTTGCTTTAAAGTATAAGTGTGTGAAGTTCTATCGAAATCGGATAAAAAATGTGGACATGCTTAAGACAAAATTAAGTGGGTGGAAAGGGGGAGACGTGTTAGGATTTTGCAAATCAAATGTATACAGTTTGATTTAAAATATACATGTGAAAAGTTCTGTCGATATCGGATAAAAATTGTGGGGGTGTACAAAATAAATTGGCAAATATTCTGGGGGGAGGGGGGGGGGAAGGGCTTGGGTTTCTGAAAACAAAATGTTGACATATTTGGTATAATAATAGCCAACCAGTTGCTTAATTTTTTTTTTTTAGTTTATTAATCTTGACTGTAGTTTCGACAAACATAAGCTTGTCTTCTTCAGAAGTACCTGGACAAATTCAAATAAATTCGTGTTATAAATTGTAAATTAATATACTCAAATATAAAACCACTATTCTCATTAGATGTACAAAAACAGCATACATATCTACATTTATGGATTCATGACAGAAGTTTTATATTGCATCCCTCTACGAATCCATAAATGTATGGTATGTAGGCTGTTTTTGTAGATCTAATGACAATAGTGGTTTTATATTTGAGTATATTAATTTACAATTTATAACATGTATTTATTTGAATTTGTCCAGGTACTTCTGAAGAAGACAAGCTTATGTTTGTCGAAACTGCAGTCAAGATTAATAAACTAAAAAAAAAAAAATTAAGCAACTTGTTGGATATTATTACACCAAATACGAGTTTTACCGTTGCTGTAACGCAGCTATGCTCAAGATTCTAAAATGTTGACAGGTATTTTTCTGTTTATTTTAAAATATACGTGTCCAAAGTTCCATCGAAATCGGATAAAAAATGTGGGTTTATATATATATTAAGGGTTGTAAAGAGGGAGAGGAGGTGATTTTTTTGATTTTTTAAAATCAGAAACCTTCGCTCGCGTGCACACAACAACTTACCCGAAGTTTCGCCGTAATCGGATGAATGGTATAGGAACGCATACAAGACGAACATACAAACACACAAACACACAAACATTCATTTTTATATACTATAAGGTTATTATTTGCTAATGGACCCTACCGGTTCACACAAAACCTTGATTCTCATCATGACTTACAATTTAGAATGTGTCCAATGTTTCCACTGGGCAGCTGGAACCACGGATTGTCAGTTTCTGGAGCAATGGTGGAGCTTAGGGACCTACATAACCCCCCCCCCCTTCTTCTGGTGAGATTTGGTGAGTCTGGTCGGACCCCCGCTATCCAGAGATGACATTTTATTAATTTTTTTGAGGTACTGCTCTTCAAAAATTTCAAAAGCTCATGTAAGTTTTCCATTACCAATCGTGGTGGGTGAGCGGTTAACGTTCTGGCCTCACATTCAAGAGGACGCCAGTTCGAATCCCCAAATCAGATTTTGTTTTTCCATGGTTTCCCCAAATCACCCCAGGCAAATTACAGGATGCGTCCTTTAAAAGGGCATGACCGAATTCCTTCCCGTTCCTTGTGCCCAGTCCCATCCCGCCTCTAACGACCTCGATGTCGATGAAGTGTAAAGCTATAAGTAAAAAAAAGAAAAGATTTCTCTCGTCCTCCCGCCCCTCCCCCCTTGGTGAGATTGCGACAGTTCCACCCCTCCCCCGTATTTCACCTCACGTAATTAATGGACGCTCCTTAAGTGTTGCCATCTGTCTGCGATTCCTGCAACTGACGTTTTCAATGGAAAGTGTATTTTTTTGTTTGTGACTTGTGTAGTTTTATGATGCACGGCTTGGGGATCGTCCCAGATGATGGCGGGCCTACATACTGCAACCAGGACGGCCGGTTCGACTTTTAGTTTCTTAAATTATCAATAAACAACGAGAGAATTTCTAAGGTTATTATCTACGAATGGGCCTTACCAGATCACAACGAGAGAATTTCTAAATTACAAAAAAGCGGAACAGATACAACAAAAACTCAATATCCCGGAATGTGAATTAAGACACTAGAAGACAGTAATCAAACCAGTGGCACTATACGATTCTAAAACAATGCTGGTGCAGGCACAAGTGCTTCGGAGCACACTCTTCTGTAAGATCTGCCACTGATCTTCACCTATAACGCTGTACAGAGCGGGCAAGCCTCCGACCTCCACGTTCTGTGAGACGTCCACCACCTTGTCGCCCAGTCGTGGATTCACCGTCCTCGAACCACTCTGCATAGATGCTCACTACAGTAGCACGCGAACAGCCGACCAGCCTCGCCGTTTCAGAGATTCTCGTTTCCAGAGCCACGCCCACAAACCACCTGCCCGTAATTGAATGGAATTGCGTTACCTGTGCTTAGACATCTGGTGCCAGACAACTCCGGAAGCCTGACAAGGAATTTTTGCATCAGTGCCACGCCAAATCGCTGCTGTATTTCGCTCTAAAGATGGAACAACACACAGGTGGCAATAATGTCATTCGTCATAGCACTGTTACTGCTATTTCTTAGCAGGCAGGTAGTTGGTGGATTATATTGTCCGTGGACATTTCCTTCAGAAAGTATTTGGGTAATGCAAGGCTTCTCTGTTGGTGTGGCTTCTCAGTGGTGTTTGGTTATGTTAACTGAGTAGGTTTAATGGTCTCTTATGACGATCAATGGCAATATCGTAACGACAGATGTTATTTACTTCTGGGTTATTGCTTCGGTCTGAATTTGTGTTAAATACTTCAGCTAGTTGTCGAAATCTGTCATGTATATATGTGATGGTCATAATGTTTTGGCTAATGAATGGTTTTTTTTTTTTTTTTTTTTTTTTTTTTTTTTTTTTTTTTTACTGCCTAAACAGCGATACTACAATGCTTCCGCTGCCAAGGCTTCGGGCACAAGCAAGTGTGTTGCGGCGGGAACCACAGCAACCTGGTATGCTCACGTCCGCGAGAAGCAACGCCGAGATGTGCTAACTGCAGTTCTGACCACGCCGCCAGCTACGGGGGATGTCCTGTGAAGAGAAGGCTCCAAGTCGCCATCGGAAAAGGTCACCATCAACCCAGCCACGCCCGAACAGCCGAAGGACCGGGTGGCCCACAGAAAAGGACGTCAAGCCGCGGCAAAAACCATCCGCCGACCGACACAAGTGAACATCGCGTGCATCAATGCTGCATCCATGAGCCAAAATGTGAAAATCAGTTGGGGAAAATCGTCCAGTTGCTAACGCAGCTTATTACGGCGATGATCCCCAACTGACCACACGAACACAGTAGGGGGTTTTTAATATAAGGACGCCTACGGCGTCCATAGCCATTTCCCCCCCAAAAGTGAAATAAAAATGTGTCCCCAAAACAACACCCAACTGAAACCTAGAAGTTATACAACCAAAGGTAGTGGTACTTCAAAAACAGCCGTTGAGGCAGTGAAAAAAAAAAGATGAATGATTTTTTTTTTTTTTTTTTTGTGTCACTGCCTCAACGGCATGTTTATGAAAAAGTTCCGTTGCCGGAGCAACACTACTTAATGTGTCTCTGTTTAGGATGTTGTCTGATGAGCATATATTGCTGTGTAGCGGGCCGCGTAGTGAGCCCTCCCGGTGTGGTGGGCCGTGTGGCTGGACGGTAGGGCAGCCTGCCCGACCTGCCCCCTGCGAGTCTCTTTTTTGCCTCGCCCCCGGCTCAGAGGGCTTAACACCGGCCGTCCCCGGCGCCCATTACGGTCATGAACTTTGCAAAACTGCCGCCGCGCAGAGCCGCTCTGCGGCTGAGCCGTGAATCGCGGGATTTGCCGCTCAAAGGGAGGCGGCTGGCCGGCGAGCCTTTTGTTGTTAGATCCCACTTGCCCAGTCCCCCCGCTGTGGCGGCCATATTTTTTTTTTATTATTTCCCAGTGCTGCGCGGGCAATTTGCGGTCAGCTCGTGGCTTCAGTTTTTGGCGGTGGAGAAAGGGAAGGTCTACAGATGGATAGCGCGACAGAAAATAATAAATCACTAAAAAAACGCAGGATTCATTACAACTTAGCATCAGGAAATCATCTTCGTCCTGGTCAGCTTCCAGCCTGGACAGATTCATCTCCAATACCTCCTGGCTTTCTGTTTCTCTTCATTTCACTCCTCTGCCTTTGAAACTCTTTCCATTCCTCTAAATCTAGGCAGCTAAACCCCAGGCTCTCATGCCCGGAAAGTGCATTTGAATTGGCAGCGGTCTAGAATGTGCCAGCTCTAAAACCTCCTGATGGGTCTCAGTGATTGGTTTATTCTTTTTGATTGTAATCATCTTTGTTATTTATATCTTTGTTACATTTAGATATCTATTGCTACTATAGCAAACTATTTCTTGGCCCAAAGGCTAACTTAGAATCGAAATTCTGGTCAGCGTGCTAACTTAGTATCGAAATTCTTTCTCAGGCTAACTTAGAATCGAAATTCTGAGTCTCAGGCTAACTTATAATCGAATTTCTGACCCGCAGGCTAACTTAGAATCATAATTGTGGCCTGCAGGCTAACTGAAAATAGAAATTGTGACCTGCAAACTAACTTAAAATCAAAATTCTGGGCAGAAGACTAACTTAGAACCGAAATTGTGTCCTGTAGGCTAACATAAAATGGAAATTGTGTACTGCAGGCTTACTCAGAACCGAAATTGTGGCCTGTAGGCTAACTCAGAATTGAAATTGTGGGCTGTAGGCTTACTCAGAACCGAAATTGAGGCCTGTAGGCTAACATAAAATGGAAATTGTGGCCTGTAGGCTAACTCAGAATCGAAATTGAGGCCTGTAGGGTAAATTAGAATCGAAATTGTGTTAGTGAAAATGCAGTCGCAAATTCAGCGTGAAGATACATATTTAAGAAGTGCAATTGCGGGAATTACAGAATTACCGGCAGTTCTCTACTTTATTCCCATCGGATGTAGTTTAATGACATTCACACCTCGTATTTATACACGGAAAATCAACTATTTCCTAATTCATGACAGTGTGAAGGAATCTATGAAACATTAAAGGCACTGAAGTAATGTTTCGTAGAGATGCATCCAGTAAACTGAATCATTTTACTGAAGGAATGTAAACTGTTCCAGTACCTGCGCCTAAATTTTTTGACTACTCTTTTTTTCTTTAACTTCTGCGAGTAGATAATTCTAAAAAGATTTTTATCTCTTTAGGTAGTACTTCTAATAACAATAGTAATAATATCCTATTGTATAATCTAGATGCTATTGTAATAAAATAATTAATAAAATTGTGCACTAAGCAGATGTTTTTAATTTACTTCTCACCAAATCCAGGTATGTTTATTGTATTTTCCAAATCCATGCGCGCAGAATGCTTCCTTTGTTTGTTTGTATAGAGCGGGGACTTAATATTCTACAAGCACTCATGTTATACATATTTAAAAATAAATTTTATAATTGTTTCTTCGCTCCAGCGAAACGACATTTTTTGCGGCAGCTAATGAACTCGACTAAAACAATAGGTTCAGACTTGTTTAGCCGGTGAGCGAGTGGGCAGTGGCTCGTGGTGGGGGTGAGGGGGGGATGGGGGGGGGTGCTACTCGCCCGGTATAATAGAACAGAACGGATCGACTCGACTAAATGTTCATTGTTCATACACGTTTGCTCGCCACTCGACTAAATTAGGGGCCATCCACAAATTACGTCAAACGAATTTCATGATTTTTGTACCCCTCCCATGTCACAGGTTGTCACATTTGTGGGACCCCCCCCTCGTGTGACGTCACATATTTTGCATTTTTAAATTAAATGAATTAAAACAGCACTTCCAAAATGTTTTATGGGTTTCTAGTAAAAAACTAAATAAATCATATCAACAATAAATCAGACATTTAAGAAAATATTAAAAAAAACATAAAAATCAAATTAATGATACAAAGTTCAGTCATCATGTGTCCATGGATTTTGAACCCATTCCTTGATACTGTTTATTTTTGGAATAATAGTCACTTCATTCTTGATTTCGATAGTGTTGGCAACATTCGATGTGTCAACATCATCCATCTTCCACTACGAGCCAAAAAGTGATACAAATTATGCATGTGATGTCACAATGTTTATGACACATCCCCCCTCTTGTCACACGATGTCACACTTTGTTGACCCCCTCCCTCCCCCCTCAAGGTGTGACGTAATTTATGGATGGCCCCTTCCTAGCTTAGAGCGAACCAGCCTTGGCGCCAGCAGGGCTGGACGCAGTGGCGCCACTTGGCTGGGTTGCGCGGTGGACGTGTCAACAGACCTTCGGGCCTGTCTCAGTTTCCGGACGGAACAGAAGGAGGGTGAAGTTACCCGGTTACCTCGCGTCAGGCGGCGTGACGTTGATGTATCGTCCGCGAGACCGCGGCACGTCGGAACTAGGAGGTGGCGTGCGCGGCCACGTCACGGCAGAAAGCAATCGACAGAGCTGGCTCGGCAGGTCGACACGGAATCGACTCACTGAGCGACTACGAGCCGTAAGCGACGCACAAAACGCCTCTCCCTCCTTCCAAGTCCGTCAAATATGACGAGCTGAACACAAAGTTCAGGCAATACGCAGTTCGGGTTCAGGCAATACGCAGTTCGGGTTCAGGAAAAACCGCGGTACTGGAGAAGCAATTCCGGCCTTTTTTTATTTTATGACTTTAGCCAAAGGCTAATACAGCCAATAACCTCTTACAACATATTCGAAGGAATTTTACATTACACCTTTAGTACATTTAACATATAGGGAAATTATCTTGACCGATTTCTTGCTCGTAACTGAGAGAGTTTCCATCAGAGAAGTTATATCAGTTATATACAGACCATCTTCTAGGAGTTGTTTTCTCGCTGATTGATGTTGCTTGCAGCTCAGCATGAAGTGATAAATATCCTCTACAGAATCACACGATGTGCACATCGGCGAATCCACTGACTGCATGACGTATTTCAATTCCGGCCTTAAGATTAAGGTTGTTCGGTAAGTTTTGCCGTTCGATAAGAGATGGTGCACATAGTACTGGGCGTACCAAGGTTTCATTATATATGAGATAATTAGTTCACGATAAAATTTGATAACAAGCTTAACTGGGGAGGACACATTGGACAGGTGGTAGGAAAAGGTTTCAAAATTCTGCACATGTTGGAGAGAGTGATGAGGGGATGTACGAGGGAACTAAAGGAATTGGGTTAAAAAACTTTGGTCAGACCATTGCTCGAATATCGTAGTGTAGTATGGGACCCTCATTTTATGTATCAAATACAGGAGTTGGAGAGGGTGCAAAAAAGGGCTGCTAGATTTGTTTCTGGAAATTATCGCAGAATGCAATCATTTAAAATCATTAAAAAATGAAATTAAAGATATTTAAATACAAAATTATCCATATAAATCATTTTAAACTGTAGTAAATCATCCTTTAAACTAATAGCTCACCTTAATACTTTAAATTACAAACATTTAAGTAATTCTCTTGCATAGTTCTGTCCTTTAAATAGTTCTTAGTTTAGTGTTACACTGATATCTTTAGACAGAAAGTATAGGAAAATATCTACATCACTTGAAAACAAATACAGGTGGTAAACATTTCCTAATTTACTGGAACAGCAATACCTCTGTTTTTTTATTTGCTTCACGTCTCTCTAACAGCGAGGTCTTTAGAGACGCGAAAGGATAGAGCGCAAGGAATGGGAAGGAATTCGGCCATGCCCTTTTGAAGGAAGCATCCCAGCATACAGCGGCCTTCTATATAGGTAGATGAATACAAAACAGACTTGCGGTGTATCATTGGGTGCGATTCATTATTTAATACGATAAGGTCTGTTTTCAATACGCATGACGCCTATTTCAAATAAAATAGATTATTTAAACGACAATTACGCGATAAATAACTGGATTCAAGTAAATTGCAGCAGTAATGGCCACAACATACCTTAATATTAAGAATTTTATGTACGCAATTTAATTAAGTGACATGAAACATTTACTACAACAAATTATTATGAACTTGAAACATATACAAAGTGTGAATAACAGAAAATGTGAATATGTAATTAATATCGTACAGGTTTCAACTGTTCTTATGGGCAACGAGTGACGTTTATTTACCTCTAAATTAAAATATCTTTGTTTGAAAAATTATTTTTTAACGCGTCCTTTTCAATTCAGATAGATAAATACTTTAATTGTAAGAGAAGAACGCGGAGATAAAAAATACCAGTTATATTAAAAGCAAACAGTGAATTCGCACTGCGTTTGCCGATCATAAAATGCAGGAGTCCATTAACTCAGTCACCTGGTATTAATTTACGTTGCTTTAATTGAGATGAGGAGTATGCTGCGGTATAATACGATTTCCTGCATACCTACTGTCCAATGCCACGAAGCTTAAATAAAAAAAGAGCTTTAATTCTTTGAGTGCAGTTTTACTGCTGACCTACTTCTTTCCGTTCTGAGTTTCCGGTTCGGCCTCACTCGCCGCTGTGTTCGGGGTCGGTGCCTCACGGCTCGATACTGGGTCCTCTTTTTTCGGCCTGTCGGCAGCATTTCGCAGGACACGGGCTGTTTTTGTTTGGTTTTCCGGTCAGCCACCGCGCCCGCTGCCGTGTAGCCATTAACATAGCCGCGCGGCCGCCATGTTTGCCGCAGATGACGAGATACAGCCCCCTCCCCCCCCCCCCTCGGCTCGATATACAAGGCACACGGTAGTGTCAGAAAAAAGGTACTCCTCACAGTGGGGTACTCTCCAAGTCAAAGAATTAATGAAAATTCGAATGGAGTCACTCCATACTTAGTAACCGATTATTATTATTCTAGAATCATAAATATCAAACACACAGTTAAAACATTGTACAAATTAATAACTTTAAACTCATTTCACCCAGTACTTCGCAACCTTAAGTGCATTTTGTGTTGCTCGAAACAGGTCATCTTTGTTGCAGGATGGTGGGCGCAAAGGCCACTCGAGCATATGGTGCATGGTTTGGTCCTCACAACATTCGCACTTAATACTGGTAGCATTAGTATAACCCCATCTCTCCAGGTTTTCCTTGGACCTGCCCACTCCTGTTCGCAATCGATTTAAGGACCGCCAGACGTTCCAGTCCTCTGCGTGACCAGGTGGCAAGCGCTCTGCAACTGTCAGTGGTCCCGAGATGTTAGGGATCTTCATTTTCCACAACTGTATTTTTGTCCTTTCAGGTGATCCAATTAGTTCCTGCAATAACCGTACCTCACTTCGTGACAACACAATGGATAGTTTAAATTAAACAAAAAATGTGGGCAAATAGTTTTCGGAACTACCACCACAAATATTAAAGTGAAAACGTATATCCATAACCAAATAACCTGTGAAACAACAAATATTGTTTTTAACTTAACATTTCGTTCAGGTATAGAAGAGAAATTACTGCTAGTAGCCTAAGATCCGACTGCATGATTTGTACGTACATCTGTTATTTGATTGAAATGCAATTTCGATGTATAATTATTGGTAGCAGAATAAGATTTTTCCGGGTTGCATATAAAAATTTGGTCTTAAGTATTTTTAATGATTTTTTAAAATAATTTTTAAAAATATTTCGTTCGCTTGTTTTTAAATAAAGCATCATTAATTTCAAAGAGAGAAGAAATGGCCGCAGGTATGGGTTGGCAGCTGTTAAAGATACCTAAGAGATTTGCACTAGAGTATACCAGACGGTGTGGTACGCTAACTTAATCAGCTGGCAACCCATACTTGCGGCCACTTTTGCATAAGCAACCCAAACGTTTATGTTCCTTACATGTCTCTCTTTCAAATGAAGCTTAGCAATACTCTACACACCTATCCTGCATGAAACTCATCGAAGCGAAGCCTGTTTTACGTAGTGTTGACAGTCAGGTCGCTACAAAGCAAAGAATGAAGAATATGAACTGGGAACGTGCTGAGGAGAGCAGTTGAGAATGAAAAGAGCGAGGAGCTGAGACTAGATGGCTTGAGGGTTTATCCCTGAGTGAGGGCACCACACCAATTGCTACTTGGCGACCTATGGATAGGACCCTTAAAGAAATAATACAGCTGAAAGAGAAATGTTAGGGTATTATACACTCTCGAAGCACCTGCACCCTGCTGGAACGGGAATCCAGTAATGTGTCTCAGGCGATGGTTGTGCGGCACAGTGGGCCGTGTTATGGCTGGGGCTCGATTGTGCGGCTCGGCCATTGTGCGTCGGCGCTGGCTGGCGGACAAGAGATACGGACAGCCAGACAGATAGCCGAGCAGCCAGCAGCCCCACACAGTGCAGTCCAAATACAGCCCTGCACGCCGCCTCAACAAGTGTTCCACTATCACACCCGGCTGTCTATAGAGCTTGCTCAAACCTATATAGTCTATAAAACTGAAGCTTACGTAATTCGTAACGCTTAATAGCAAACTTTACCAGAGAACAACAATTGTACTCGATTTTATTTACACTGATCAGCCATAACATTATGACCACCTGCTTACTAGCATATTGGTTCACCTTTCGAATGAAATACAGCAGCGATTCCGCGTAGCATGGATTCTACAAGTCTTTGGTAGAATTCCAGAGGTATCAGGCACCATACTTCTACGCCCAGGCCACGAAATTCCATTAAATTACGGGCGAGTCGTTTGCGGGCGCGGCGTCTGTGAATGAGCATCTTGGAAACGGCGAGGCTGGTCGGCTGTTCTCTTGCTACTGTAGTGAGCATCTATGCAGAGTGGTTGAAGGACGGTGAAACCACGACTGGGCGACAATGTGTTGGACACCCACGCCACATCACAGAACGTGGAGGTTGGAGGCTTGCCCGCTCTGTAAAGCAGGATAGGGGGTGATCTGTGGCAGAATCGCGATTCTTGTGCTCTGAAACAATTCTAGAAGCACAAGAATTCTTCCGTCAGATCTGCCACACATCACCCACTAAACTGCTTCACAGAGTGTCAAGCCTTCGACTTCCACGTTCTGTGATGTGGCGTGGGTGTCCACCACATTGTCGCCTACTCGTGGTTTCACCGTCCTTCAAACACTTTCCATAGATGCTCACTACAGTAGCACACAAACAACCGACCAGCCACTCCGTTTCTGAGATGCTCGTTCCCAGCTCCCACCCCCACATTCCGCTGGCCCGTAACTTAAAGGAATTTCGTGACCTGTGCGTAGAAATCCGGTGTTAGACACCTCTGGAAGCCTACCTAGGACCTGCAGAATCCACGCTACGCCGAATCGCTGCTGTATTGCGTTCGAAAGGTTGACCAATATGCTAGTAAGTATGTGGTCATAATGTTTTGGCTGATCGGTGTATGTCCTATTAGTTCTTTCCTCGTTCTATTCGAGATTGGAATGGCAAGAGTTGGTTTGGTGCAAAGCACCCTCTGCTTATGGCTTGTAGAGTGTGGAAAGGCGAGTCGCGACCTAATGTTATTACCCCGTGTAGCTGGCTTGAGCAGGGCAGGTCACACCAGCTGTGCTTCTCTTCGTATCGACGTCGCACAGTAGTTTAATTAAGTGGCGCTGTTTGTGCGGCCTTCAACAGGTCTGCCGTCTGTTTGTTTTGCGTCACCGCCGCCACCACCGCAGACAAAAAGGCCCCCGAGCGGCTGCGGCGGGGTTGGCAACACTGGGCTAATCCCGCCGGCGGAGAGACGGCGAATAAACAGCTGAGCTGCGAGAGAAACCTCAGGCGGCGCTATTGTTCACTAACACGATGACGTCAACGACACGGCGTGAGGTAAAAGGAAATCAGTTCCCTTTACTGAAGCACACTGGGCGCTATGCGAGATAACAAGACCATACCATACAAATGCCTACGCTACTTCTAGAAGGTGATTTTTCGTGACTAGCACTATTTCTTCCCCCATACTGTAATGGGCATATGTAACGTGACAATTTATACTTTTCGTCAGAGCGGGACGCCTTTGGAATTTCGTGATTTTTTTTTCGTGTTTTACTGGTTTTTATTAAAAATGAAAAACAACTATAATAAGCAGAATGTATTACATGTTATCTGAGTTACTTAGCCTTAGTGTCTGACATTTAACATCTAACAAGGCAAATGTTTTCTATTTATCGGCGGAACAAAGGAGTTTCAGAATATCGCGTCTAGTTTTCAAGAGGGAATGGAGCTCATTACGTGATATGTTGATGTTAGTCTTTGTAATCAAAATGGCTTTCAATACTGCGACAATTAACTGTGTTTTGCCACTTGTCCATATTTTAATTTATCAGAGAAAAAACTCTTTCTACAGGTGCGTTACTTCAAGGCGGACACTCAACGTACTCATTATTTATACAAAAATTCGTACAGCTGAGAGTGTTAGCACGGAAGTGTCGAAACAATTCCGCCCAACGGTCTTCAGCAGCAACATTCTCAGCGCTCCAGCTAGTGGTTTTTTTTTTATCTGTGAAGTAGGTGGAAATAAGCAAAAATTATCCTAACATTTCCATATCTTGGCTGCTGCTAATAAATCATTGGGTGATCAGCAATGGTCCATGCGTTGACTCGACCACCGCGCGGCAAAAATCGTACCGTCTGTTTTAGAATCTAATAGATGGACATGTTAGGCTCAAAGACCAAAAACTCAGGTTTTTTTTCGCTCACTGAACATTTTCGGTCTTTGAGCCTAACAGATATATTAAATTGTCGTTTTGACTGCGAAAGCGGGGCATTGTTAGTCGCGTTGGGGACAGTGGGATAGACAGCATGAAAGCGGGACTGCCCCGTCCAAAGCGGGACGTATGGTCACGTTAGGCATTCATCAAGCTAGGCAGGAGGTATGTATGCCTGTGAATACAAATGTGTTGTAATTGCTATAAAGGGGATTATATGATAACCGTGGCGACGCAATTTGAGTATTGTTTCTTCTTAGGCAAGTCGAAAATGAAGAATGAAAGTTTTCGTTGCTCACTTAGTTCTCAAAATATAGTCTCATAATATATATATAGCTTGTGATCATCAAAGTCGAGGTCATTAGAGATGGGATGGTACCGGGGACAAGGAACGGGAAGGAATTCAGCCATAACCTATTAAAGGATACATCGTGGCATCCGCCTGGAGTGATTTGGGGAAACCATGGAAAACCCAAATCTGGATGCCCGGACGGGGATTCGAACCATCGTCCTCCTTCCGAACGGAAGGCTAGACCATTAACTACTCACCCAACACGTTCAGTACGCAAATGTTGTCTCGAACTTCCTACGATCAACTGGGGAACCCCCAGGGGTTCGCGTACACCCTGAATTAGGAGATATGATCCATACTGTGTACAAATTGCAAATTCTTCTGGTAACACTGTTTTTCATATTGGCACCGTAACACAAACCGCCTACAAACCTCCATCAACTTGGCCAATCTCTATTTACTAGTCATTTTAATTCTTGATTTTATAAACATGAATGTATTTATTTGGGAAATATCCAAGCTGATGTAAAATCCTTGATTTCTGAATAATTATCCTATAAAATGATTTGTTTACGTGTACAATGCTTTACTCATTTGCACTATGCCAATTATCTGTATACAAGATAAATAGCTGATGGCTGTAAAGTGCCATTTCGTGCTTGAGGTCAAATAAAAGAAAGAAAAAAACTTGGCCAGTACGACAGCGGCAGGATTACAGCGCTCACCGATTCCACTGCGCCAACGTGTGTCCTGGGCAAAGTGTTGCGAGCGGCGGTTTCTAAACCACGGGCAGTCAGAGGCTTGCCTGATTGCATTATTCCGGTTTTCCACAGCACAGACACACTTAAACCGTTCCTCGAGTGACGTCAGAGGCGGGCGGACCACGCGCATATTTCACGCTCTTTATTCGCAGAACCCGCAGCCGTAATTACTTAACATAATTTTTTCGGTAATAAGCGCCGGACTGGTCATTACGCGCAGCTGGAATTTAATTCCCAAATTGAGCTCCGTTCTTGACGGGTAGCTCTATGGAGACGCGCATCATAGAGGAAGCGAAAATAATAAAAAAAACTGGGACGGCTTGTTGATGTGGCGGCGCGAGTTACACCGCAAACAATTTAATTTATGTAATTACAAACGGCGGCGGAGGCGGGCAGCCGCGGTGGCTGACGGGTAGCGGGCGGCAGCGCTCCAAGCGGCCGAAAACTGGAACTACGCTGAGGCGAGTCTCAAAATGTCGACCGTGCCGGAATATAGAGGAACGAGACATGAGGATTAAATCTTGTGAGGGCTTGTTCTCGAATAAGGCACAACTGAAGGTATTTACCTTCCGTTATCCAAAGAGTATCATCTTTGCACACCAATCCCTTATTAAGTCACCAATGTTTGTTTAGACATACCTCAGAACAACATGAAATACAATACTTATCGTTCTAATAAATGATATCTAGCCTCCATTATCATCTCAAATTTTTTTTTTATTTATTGCTTTACGCCTCGTTGACATCGAGGTCACTAGAAGCGGGATGGGACTAGGGAAGAGTAATGGGAAGGAATTCGGCCATGGCTTTTTTTGAAGGAAGCATCCCGGCATTCACCTGAAGTGATCTGGGTAAACCATGGAAATCTCAAATCTGGATGATGCCCGGAGGGGGGTCCAATCGGCGTCCTTCCGAATGTGAGGCCAGAATGTTAACGGCACACCCACCAAAATAGCTGCAGTTTTCCTTTAAATAAAGTACTTTGTAACCCTTTTCTGCCAATGTGCACCAAAGTCCTGGCCTAAATCCCAAACATCTCCACAGTGCTTAATATGTCCGTAGGGATAGTGTGCTCACAAACACTTGTACCTGCACCAGCATTGTACTCCGCTGTCAGATCTGCAACATATCGCCGCCGTTCTGTGATGAGGCGTGGACGTCCATCACCTTGTCGCCCAGTCGTGGTTTCAGCGTCCGACAACCACTCTGCATAGATGGTTACTACAGTAGCACGTGGACAGCCGACTAGCCTCGTCGTTTCAGAGATGCTCGTTCCCATGTGCCGCGCCCGCAAACCATAGGCCAGTAATTTAAAGGGAATTTCGTGACCTGTGTGTAGACATCTGTTGCCAGACAACTCCGGAAACCTAACAAGGAGTTTCGCCGATTCGCTGATGTATTGCGTTCCAAAGATGGACCAACACATGTGGTCATAATGTTTTCGCTGATCAGTGTGTTCCTGGTAAAGGTCGACAACGTTGCGTCAGAAAACCACAGCAGAGACCAAACACTTTGCTCGTCTGTTTGAGACAGAGGTTCCGGGCAGCGGGAGTATTTACACGAATATGCCACACGGAATTATACATGAGCTCTGCATATTACCCTGCGAGACAGCTCAGTCAAATAAACACGACCGCGCGCGTTTTAAATTTCACGCCCCTGCGAGCACGGCGCGGACTTTATGCGCGCGGCCAGTTTAAATTATGAGAGCTGTTTAACCGCGGGAGAGCGGGGTCGACTCGGCGTAATCGAGATCCCAGTTTTCGATTAATCCCGTCGAGATGGCGACAGACGCAAACATGTTTATCCGCCGCAAATATCAGCCGCTCCCCGGCGCGATGGTTGGCGCGCAATTTCCGGATGTCGATGAGCTAATATTTGTGATGCACGCTCGTTTAGAGAGGTGTAGGACACTGTGTGACGAGTTTCGCTGGCGCAAACACAGCTATTACCTGCGGACGGCTTAGCCAGATGCGAGACGCGGTTTTTAAAGTTTATAATTAAAAATATGCAAATTAGAGAACGCTCTGGTGCAAGATGCGGCGCGCGGAAATACACTCGTCTGCGGTCCGCGCTGCAGGTTTGTGTTTACTGACTGGTGCGTCGAGCTCCTGTTGCTTTTCACTAATTAGCTGTGAATAATTTAAGTCTTGCGTGTAATTCTGCAGTGTAATCACGTATAAGCAAATAAAGTTACTGTTGGAACCCAATAAGCATCGCGTAAATAATCTACTAGCTGGTTAATTAATATTAATGTGACCGGACGGTGTTTAGTATAACGTTTTAGTATTGAAATCGTGTAAGTTTGTTAAGTTTCATTGCAGCCAGACGTCGAGTTAGCACGTCCTGTTGATCGACAGTTCAGGTTGCAAGTTACACGTGCGGTGCTGAGCACGCAAGCAAATACTTTTCCAGCAAGCGAGAATATATTGATCAGTCTCACTTCTTTACTGACGAGCAACAAGCTAAACAGCTAGGCCTCGGAGAGAGAGTCGCTGCACCAACCTTACCATTCTCTGTTAGTTGTGAACTTGTAATGTTCCGGATGAAACACATGTGTGCGTGTTTCTTTTCTCGTCGTGAGTGTGCCCGTCCCAGGGGAGGTTCTGCTAGTGTTTGGGGAACGCCAGTCCCTGAGTGTTGCCATTAAATCTGACTTATGGCATAACAGTCCCGTGACACAATTCAAGAGGAGCCTGGGCTGTTTCAGTAGACAAATAAAATAAAAAGTAAATCTGTATCCAAGAACGAAGGGTGAGGGCAAGCCAGGGAGTACAGCCAATAGGAAAAATTTGTATTTTTATTTTGAAAAAGGGGCGGTTTTGTTGCATGTCCTGAGCCAACCAGCAAGAAGAGCTTCCCTCCAAATACAGACATTGGCAGACGTCATGAAGAGGGGGCGGAAAGTGACGCTTCGTCCGGCAGCACGGAAGACAACAGGAACTTGTTGGCTACCGACCGAGAGAGGTAGATCGGCAGACCAGCTGACCACGGGAGAGACAGCAGTGAGGCAGCCGGCCGTGATGGAGAGCTGGTCAACCCGCCGACTGCACAACTTAGATTCCCTTGCACGGTAACCACCATTCAGAAAAAGGAACTTTTGCATCAACGTCGTTTTACCTTAGTTATCGCCACGAGACAGACTCTCTTGCTCCACAGAAAAAGTTATGTACACTTTTGTTTAAAAAAGAAAATTAATCATTGTAAAATCTTGTCAAGTAAACAATTAAAATACATAAGTAAATCGTAAAGTCAGATTGTGAATCTTGTTTTCAATAGATCCCATCCAGTCATATAATGTGTCATTTGACTTTATTAATAATTCTAGTTGTTCAATAATTCATGTTTAAGTAACAATACTTTGAGATCTGGATGTCGCATCCCTCAGAATAGGGGACACTCCAATCTCTGGCGCCCACCTGTTTTGTTTTTAAGCTTAATATTATTTGGAAATTAATAACTGGTAGTGAATGGCCACAGTAAGGTCGAGAAGTCGCTTTCCTAACTTATTGGCTCACTATAAAGTTATTAAAGTCTAGTAAAACTAATTGGGTAATAATTAATTCAATCGAACCCAAACTAAACGGGGCTTAATCGAACGCTTGGCAAATGGCAGACGATATTTACACTTATTTCCTGGTACGCTAAAGTCTTTTCGCTGAAACTATTCGCCGATTAACGATTAGCGATTCAAATCATACACGTGATGCTGCATCTCTCAGTCTGAAAGCGATCACAGCTGAACGAATAGCAAATATCAGTGACCCCAGTGCGTAGTAAACATGCCGCGAATCAACAGTATTGACAAACATTCGAATTCTGCCGCAAACATAGGTATTTACTCGCCAGTGCCGCCGCAAGGAACGAAATTAGATTTTCAAAGTTTGTAGCTAATCAGCTAAGTGATCACTACAGGGTCCAAAGCGAGCAAATGCCGTCTTCTGGAGTTTGCCTCCCGTGTTTACATTAATTAACTGCCACGTTGCGGTCTTACTACTTGAATTGCTGGTTAATGAACCGAGTGAAAATCAAAATATATACGGTACCTATCCAGCTCCAGTGCAATGGTGGAAATAACACAGATGCTGCTACACAGTAAACACCATGCAAGTAAACACTATTCAGGAAACAACAACATCACTAACCTTACTAACCTTTAGCTTTTATAAATAAAACGCTTTCTTACGAACAACTGTTGTTTTTAATGTTATTTTATTCTCCAGACGCGTTTCGCCCCTATGGCGTGGGTCATCGTCAGTGACTGTTAATGTATGGTATTACATGTTACAACATCCTTACCACGCTTCTAACAGTTGGTCCTCTTCTGTTTCGAGTGTATGAGCAGGTTGTTGCCTCCTTCTTCTCTTTACCAAAACAACCCTAACTATTTCTATTCTCAATTCAGTTCTTTCTCTTAAATATTTCAGTGACAGATGTTATTATTGTACAAATAGTAATACCATGTGCACTTAACCTCATTTATTGTAGAACTCGTCGCAAAGCAAATCAAAATTATAAAGTCTACACAGATTTCCTCGTTACTATTAATGTTTTACAACTCATATACACATATTTAATTCCCTTCAATCATTCAAACTAGAAGCTGTCGCCTCCGCACTCTACCAACTTATGCCATGTTCATCCTGATTAACCATATCCCGTGCACTGCACTGGATGTATCCTGTCAGTTTACATCATCTACATCAGCGGTTCCCAACCTTTATTGGTACACGACCCACTTTTAAGTAAAAATGTTTTTTCGCGACCCACCTAAAATGAGAGTCTACCTAATGTCAGAATTGGAACTGTTGTATGACCTCGATACGCTATCGACTATCCTATCCTACCAAAAGGCAAATTTTCATACAAAGGATATACTATCAACAAAAACAAGAATTCGTGATACACAAAACAACAAAGATATTATAGACCGGAACGCTGCTGCACGGACCACCGCCTCATCAAGTTGACTGCTGAAATACCACGATTAGAAGTAACCCGATCAGCATATTAAAATGCAACTGGTCTGCCAAGTAGGTTTTTGGTGGAAACCACCTACAGACCAGATTTTAGTGGTTGATTGGTAGGTTTAACATTGTGTTTTACTGCACCCAAATGTATGAAAATATTGAAGACTGGGAGCAGGAAAACACGATGGTAAACTTACCAGTCAACCACTAAAATGGGATTTGTAGGTGTTTTCTACTGAGGTATGACTTGGGACATTAGTGGAATATTAATTTTCAAATCGAATTTTAACTAATCCTGGAATTGTAGCCGTCAACTCGATGGAGTGATGTTGTGTGCAGCCGCCTCTCACTTTATTGTAAAAAATAATGAACAATACTTTTAATTATTATAAAAACACAACTTTACAATCAGTGAGATTTCTGGCACTGGTGTTTACTGATGAGGGCATAGATATCAGGGTTAACACTGGTTAATTTTAACCTTGAGTAACTCTCTACACATACAGTAGTTTATTTCTGTATTTTTTTCTCAGAAACAATAAAGTAGAAAAAGCTCATTCACACAAGTATGTCGTGTTGAACGGCATCACGAACTTCACAGCTAATTTAGACATTTCTGGATACTCTGCTCGTTCATTCATCCAGAAGGATATTAAGGATTTCATGATTATTCAACTTGTAAAATATCGTGTTATATGGAAAAAAAGATATATTTTCGCGGCAAAAACCTCGATTGTTCCGCGACCCACTAAATCACATGCCGCGACCCATCAGTGGGTCGCGACCCATAGGTTGCGAACCGCTAATGTACGTCGATATCCCCATAGACGACGCTCCATTTGGACGGATGGAGCGATCGTGTATGGCCATCTTAAGCGCTCCATAACATGCCTTTTTAAACAGCGGATAATTATAAAATCTGGTTTCTTCTTTAAGTATATACCAGCACTGTTTGCTTTGTATATGGGGTCAACAAAGCCTCGTACAGAAATATCGACGGAGGAAGAAAACAAAGGAGGTACTTCCTCGTAATGTACCCAGTGAAAATAAAAATACACGTAGACGAGGACCGGCGAAATTATAGCGATGAGACACGGCCCGGGTTGGTAGTCTGCGGGACGTGTAGAGTGTGATTTGTCGTGTGTTTGGCCGCCACTTGACCGGGTGGCGGAGGAGTGGTGCTGTGGGAAGGAGAGGGGGAGGGGGTTCCCGCGGGGGTTATTGTGGACTCGTCCCAGTCAGCCGGAAAAATGTCCTGCAGTGCCGCCAACTTTATCGGCCGGCGGAGCGAGCGCTTGAGGGTGGCACGCCTGCGTGGGCATTCACCGCACCACGAGCACTGCCTGCGAGTATAACAGAGAGCAGTTAAAAAGCTAGAAGAACAAATACCACTCGCTACACATCACACCACTCTCAGCAAGCTAATGCCGTTCACATTACATTTAATATAGTATGACAATTATCTGGTAGAAGCAATGGAAAAACAAAATGCCCTGAAGCAATATTCATATGGTAAGGTAAGACCCATAAGTAAAAAAAAAAAGTGCAAGTGCTTATTCTCACGTACATGAGGGTTGCGATCACAGGTAATGAGTAAGATTCACTAAATTGTTTAAGACTTACTCTTGGTCGTTCTGTGGTTCGGATCTCACGTTATATTGTGGGTCCCAGAGGAAAGGAACTGGCCGTCCTACCTCTGACACAATGGCTTAGTATACATTCTTCGATAAGATTCAACCAAAAACAGTGAAAATACGACATTTTAGTTTTTTCCCGGCGTATCGTTGAAATAAATAACTCAGGTTTTCTGCCGGTTAATTGATTAATTTAGTTCTTTTTCTTTTAACAACGTTTCGGCAACTGCCATCGTTGCCTTCATCAGGTTAACACTTACAATACCGACCAATCAAAGAGCAGCGTGAAACTTCCCTTGGCAATAGGCTATTTATAGGAGCCACGACTGGCTCGCGAGTGTCAGTGTCTTGTCCTTGTATGTAAGAGTTAACCTGATGAAGGCAACGATGGCAGTTGCCGAAACGTTGTTAAAAGAAAAATAACTAAATAAATCAATTAACCGGCAGAAAACCCGAGAGTTATCTATTTCAACAATGAAAATGATTGTAAAAACGATTACAAAATTAATTGTTTTCAAAGAGGGTTGGTTCAATGTATTCTATACATCTGAAAAAAAAAAGCAAAAAATCAGCCAAAAAGTACTATTTCAAACAAAAAAATGTTGAAAATTTCCGAAAAATATTTTTCCACAACATATTTAATATCAGATTCATCAAATTTCTTATAGAATGACAGCTACGATTTTTCGTGAAAAAAATCACATTCTCTTAGATTCCTTTTACTTTTTTTCTTGTCATCAGTCTCTCTACTTCATTGCGCTAACCTTTCCATCTAAATGTACCCCTCACAAGTTACGTCCTCAACTATCTGCTTCAGTATTCTTGCGGTTTTGCGCTTCGTTGATGTCGAGGTCACTGTAGGAGCGAAAGTACTGGGGCACCGACGGGAAGGTCATGGTATTCGTAAAAGAACTATCCTGGCATTCGCCTGGAGTGATTTGAGGAAGCCTTGGAAAACTTAAATCAGGATGCCCGGACCGGGATTCGAAGCAACGGATACGAGGCCAGAGTATTGCCGCTCACCCATCACGCTTAGTTTCATGTATTCCAATCTTTACCTACTTCTACAGTGGTTTCCTTCTGATATTCCATGCATTAACAAATTAACCAATGCTGCATGTCTCAAAATGTGACCCACTATTGTATCTCTTCTTTCTGTAAGACTTCCAAACCTGCCCCCACATCCATCATTTGCAAAACATGTTCATTTGTAGTTTGCGAACTTAATTTTCATAATTCAATTGTACCAGATTTCAAAGCCTTTAAAATTTCTTCTTTCTGGTATCCCTAAAGTCAAAGTTTCACTACTATAAAGTTTTAGACACTTCTTTCCATGCCACTTCTTTTCGGAAACATTGGATCTTACGAACGACTGGCGACACTCGCTTGTAGTAATTTTCCCACGTGTTAGCTGTTGAACAGCTTTCAACAGCCCTCATACCTGAACTTTAAATAGAATTGTATTTAATGAAGTATTTGTAGTGAGCTAAAGTTTGCTTGAATATGATATGGTATGTTTGTTTCGCAATTTCTTGTAAATCGGTGTATATAGACTTTATTTTATGAAAAGAAACAATTTAAAGGCCATTTAAGATGTTTAAGAACCGAATTGTGCAAGAGAATTGCTTAAATGTTTGTAATTCCAAGTATTAATGCAAGTTACGATGTCTACAGGACAATTTTCTACAGTTTAAAATGATTTCAGTAAATAATTTTGTACTTAAGTATCTTTAATTTACATTTCTGACCGTTTTGTAATGATTTAAAATGATTAAGTACTATTTCTGATTGTTTTTAATATGTTTAATTGTTTGAGTAATTGTTAATGTTCGAGAAATATCTCGCGGAAGTCTTTGAAGAATTCCAGAAATTTCGATAGAGCCTATATAAAGAAACCAGCAGAAGGACAAAGTTAGTTTACAGTAGTTTTATACAGATTCACTTTGGAACTGCGTCAGTAATATCTCTGGATTGTATCTTGCATGTAAACAATATCGCTGACGTTGTTTCGAAAATAAACACAAAAATCTTAAACTGTTATGGTGGACTATTTAATTAATTACTACTGTAATTAAACCACCTGAAGACCCTTATAAGCTGTTGTGCGTTCTTCATGTGGAAACTGTTTAATTTAATACTGTTTGCCCTCTAGACTCCCCAGGTCTATACATACCTCATGGCGCGAGCGTCTTTCGTAATTGCTAACGTGGTGCAAAGTTTCACACATTTTCGTTCGTTCTAAGCGCTGAAGTGACGATACAATTCGTCATTCGTGGGCCTTACTGGCATCATCTCTCTGATGTTTCAGCAAGTTGCGCAACACTCAAAAATCTTTATCAACTCACACTTATACAGCCCATATTGCCTTACGAAATATTAACAGCGTCGTTTTTTTAAATTTTTTACCGCAGAACTAATTCTCTTATGAAGGAAAGTATTTCTTTGTTTGTTCGCTGGACAAAATCATACAGTTAGCTGTGTAAATTTTAACTTTTATACCATGACCCTGTATCGTATGGTGGAAAAAATAACGCATATGCAACCTTTTACATTTTGGTAGAAGCGAAGAAATTAATATTTACATGATTAAAAACAAACTGAAGAAAAACTAAATCAAAGACTATTTTCGTCTGGTATGCGAACATAACGATCAAATGAAACAAAAGGTGATCGAAACCAAAGATTAGTCAATAGACTGATTTGTTACATTATTTTAAAAAGAGAAATTAATATTTTTGCTATAAAAGAGAATGGAAATACGAGAAAATAAATCGAAAGAAGGAGGACGAAATCAAGTGTTATATTATTATTAACGATTAAAGTTTTAAAAAAGCACTCCTTTCTCTCAACAGCGGAAAAAAAAGAGAAATAAAGAGTACATAAATAATCTTAGAGTGTGTACTAATAGCAGAATGGGAACAAAAGTAGCAAATCAAATAGAAGAACAACCAACTAAAAGAAGAAATTAGTATCACATAAAAAATGCACTTAACCATTCAAATGCAGGCATGAAAATTTTTCTATAGCCTACTAATACTGTAAATCAAATTTTACTGTAACAATATTATTTTTGAGGTTGTCTATTCAAATAAGGGATATTCGATTGACTCTTTGTATTTGGTTTTAGTTGGTTTCATTGATTTGAAGCTACTTCTACGCAAATTTAATTAATTATTTTTAAGGTTTTCGAAACTCGTATGGTTGAAATACATGTAAAACGTAATTAAAACCTGTTACAGTGCTGAAGATAGGTGTCACTTTTCCTTCGCTACGTACCTGCCAATGAGTACTGTCTTCAAATTGGCCTTAATAACAGCTTCGGATCGCCCTGGCACCTCAGTCCACACTACACTACTGTATAATTTCCTAAGCTCACTGCCGCATTCATTCACTCACGCCTCGATAGCTATTGGCTGGAGAACGGTGTCACGTGTCAGCCTTCGCTCGCAAATCAACAGCCACCAGAGATATCATTACAAGAAATTCAAGGTTATGTCCACAATTTAATAGCTAAGCAACTGCTACCAAATTAATAGCCATAATACATTCTTTAAGTTTGTTTTTCGTAGCATTTCGTAGTTAAAAAAGTATCGATGAACTTCGTGACTGAACTAGTTTTCAGTTGTTGCTAATTCAATCAATGTAAAAATTTGTTTTTTAAAAAAATTAAATTACTCATGGTCTCTGCTGTAACCACGAATAACAATTATCATTCCGGCCTAGGCTAAATTTAAATTTGATTAAAACTTTCGCTAAGGTTGTCGCTTGACCAAAGTTTATACATTACGGTTTTATTACTTTAAGTATTTTACTGACCACTTTCGTTAATGGTCTTTGTTCATGTTCGCTGTACCTGAGTTATTAGGTTGTTTAATGTGGACATCAGACCAAATATGGTACCGAGTCGAGTATTCTGGCAATTCATGTCTTCGGAGTTGCTCAACTGTTTAATAAACTGGAATGTGTATTAAGTTCTGTGGCTGTTATAGATACTGTGACCAACGATTACGTTATGAATGTCCAGCATCAACAAAAAGCAACTTGATGTTTTCAAAGCAAACAGGAATTCTTCGAATTTCGCAGAGTGAACTTTAAGGGTAAAATACAATTCAAGTTTGTATCTCAGGAAATTCGATTCGACGACCTTTGAAACAATTATACGATAGCAGCGCGATCGGCTCTATCCGTGTTCAATACCTACGTCTATTAATACTTCCGAGTTCATACTCAGGAGATTTTATTCATCTTAAGGATGAAACACAGGTCAAGTTCTTATTTGGACATATCAGGTCAACCTGTCACAATGTTTGATCATAAAAACTGGAACTATTCTAGACCCGTGACGAAGCGCAAAAAAAAAAAAAAAAAAAAAAAAAAAAAAAAAAAAAAAAATAACGGTCACGGGCTTACACTATTCAGATTATACATAATTAACATTTAGTCAGAGTTATTGAAATAGCCTAGCTATTAGAGTCACTGAAAGTTTCATTTGCACCCTCATTGGCTGAGGAGAATCTAAGAAGCGCAAATGAGAGGCGAGAGCTGTTAACTTTCTTAGGACTCATTTGAGAATCGAGAACGACGGCGTCTTAAGAGGACCCGAATAAACGCCGGCGCCGCGAGCTTACGAATAGCCTCCAAATTGGGCTCGTGAACGCCGTGAATAGCTGGGAGACACACCACGTCTGCAGCCGTGAAAACAAGTTCCAACACTAATTGCGTTAGCCGGCAGTCTGCGACCATTCAGTGGAGCCAACTTCTGGCTGCAAATGGGATATTCAGAATATCAAGATGGCGGGCAGGTCCTGATACGCGTAGAAAGTAGGGCGACGAATGAGGTACTGCTTAGTCGGAACCCACAGCCGACTCTGTTAAGACAAGTAAAAAAAAAGTACAGGCACCTTAAACTCTTATTGTCCTTGTTTCATTATCTTTCTTGTCGTTCAATAAACATCTGACCAACCTTGCAGCAAAACTAAGAACCAGGAATAATATTCTGCAGAAGTTAACTGGCACCTCCTGGGGAGGATCCGCCTCCGCACTTCATACCTCAGCACTGAGCCTTGTGTATTCTGCAGCTGAGTACTGCTCATCTGTCTGGATGAATAGCACCCACACCAAAAAGATCGACATACTTTTGAACCATAGAATGTGGAAGATTAGTGGATGTATTGAGTCCACTCCATTGTCCTGGCCACCCGTTTTGAGCAAAATCTAACCACCTACGATAAGGCGACGCAATGGAATAATGGCCCAAAATAACTTAGACCTTCCCATGCACGAAGACATACATCATCCGACAAGATAACATAGTGATGAATCGTCCACACCATTGAGCAGAGTTCTTGTTACTCTCAGAAGCTTTGTAGCTGGTAAACTCCCGTAAATACCCGTACTGGTAAAAGATGTCAATGTAACTCAACATTTATAATGCCACGTTGTAGATACCCGGAACCAAACAATCATTTTTTTCCTTATGGCTTCATACCTCATCAAGGTCGACGTAATAGGAGATAGGAAAGGAGGGGGGGGGGGGGAAGAAATTCGGTCATTCGCTTTTTGAAGGAATAATCCCGGCATTGTCAAGAAAATTACGACATGTTTAACACAAATGCTGTAAATGAAATCTACCTTCAAATTGAAACAAAGTACCGTTAAATAGGCTCGTGGCATTACGTACTCTTACCGAATCTAACTGAGTTCAAAATGCGTCATTAGATCCGAAGTAGTGACCACGTAACAATTAGTACCGATGTATGTAAAACAATGTTCCTATACTAGGTTGACTAAGTTTCTCACGATCAGAACTAATAAAGCGCTACTTTGGTGATGTATCATTGTGTCAGCGTGTCCGAGACGGCAACGTCTCGCGTCTGGCCGGCTACAACGACCAGAGCTGCTGCAACCAACTCGAGGTTATCAGCACTATTTAGTAAAAGTTCTGTTTTGCCAACCGACCACGAGGAAATGAATTGCCACAACATTGAAAGGAAAAAACGTATTGCGTTTAGGTTAAAATATCAATTATTAGTTACTTTTTATTTATTTATATTTGTTATATGTAGATTGTTTCGTTATACTCTTTGTCCAAAGATTTCAATATTGCGATTGCAACTTGGACCAGGATTAAAACTAATATTACTTGGAATAAAGTAACTTGTTATGATCTATTTTACTTTGCTTCCACCGACGTAATATTACTGACGTTATTATTTCAGACGCAGGTAACTAGTTCCAACTTTATAGCAATATAAAATACAGCCATAATATGTACATTACAAAATCAGGGTTATGAGTATTAATTAGTATGAATTGTATTGAGCTAATGAAATGGATAATTGAAACGATTTGTCTGAATACTCCGTAATTTTTGATGGGCTTTGAACCTAGTTACGCATGAAATCTGGCGCTAAACTCGCAAATGAAATCCTCTCTCGTAGTGTACAACAACACCGCCTGTTGTTCCATTGCAGACAAAGGGACTAAAGTCGTAGAATTACTGAGCTCGACTTGCAACCGTCGCCTCCGGACGGCGACACAAAGCCGAGTGTTTACGACGAGGCGTAAACTTGGACGGTCGCCATAAGGCAGGCTACCTGCACAGGTGTCCCCCGACAGCGAAGACAACGTCCCGCGCAGGTGCGTCTAATGCCCTGAGCAGTAATTGTGCTAATCCCGACTTGACAATGGAGCCATTACCTCTCGGCCGGCGCCTGCGTCTCTATGCTGACCCGCTACACGGCCGAGCGACTATCGACCGCGTCACGCCCCTCCCGCTCCGACACCCGCAACACACCGGCTTGTGGGACAATCCGTGGCTTAGTCGTCACTGTCCTGTCACGGTCGCCATGTAGAACTACTGTACTGCTCAGGTTTATATGAACAAACTAGTAATTGCCCTCTCCTCCGCGCACTCCGCCCTGGTGTGTGTAGAAATGATTTACAATTTTTATTCTAATGACAAATATTAAAGTGGAGAGCAAAAAGTGTAAATGTCATCTAAAAACTTTTAGTTATTACCATATATTCGGTTTTCATAAAGATGTCTGAAAGTTTTTTATTTTACTTAATTTTTAAAGTAGTATACTACAAGAAATATAAGAAATCAAAGGTATGTGAAAACTTATCCTTATTAATACTGGATTAAATATAAAATGGGATCGGATGCGATAGAAGAAGTAAATCAATTCTGCTACTTAGGAAGCAAAATTACAACTAAAGGCATAAGCAGGAATGATATTAAAAGCAGAATAGCACTAGCGAAAAGAGCTTTCATGAAAACAGGAAGTCTTTTAGTTTCAAATATTGATATTAGACTCTGAATGAACGCTTTAAAACTCTGTCTTAAGCACAGCACTTTATGGTAGCGAGGTTTGGACTTAAGGTATACCTGGAAAATTGAAGCATTTGAAATGTGGTGCAATAGAAAGATGCTGAAACGTATGTGGTATAAAGTACAAAATGAACATGTTTTGGACATGACGGGTGAGAAACGATGCTTGTGGATGAATCTTACAGTAAGAAGAGACAGGGTGGTGGGTCACATTTTCAGATATGCGGGTTTAGTTAATTTGCTGATGGAGGGAACAGTCGAAGGAGATAACTTTTTCTATCTTTCTTTATTGCTTTACGCCTCGTCGATGGCTAAGGTCATTAGAGGTGGGATGGAACTAGGGACAAAGAATGGGAAGGAATTCGGCCATGGCCTTTTGAAGGAAGCATCTCGGCATTCACCTGGAGTGAATTGGGGAAACCATGGAAAACCCAAATCTGGATGCCCGGACGGGGATTCGAACTGGTGTCCTCCAGAATGAAAGGCCAGAACGTTAACCGCTCACCCTCGGTGGGAGAGAACTGTAGAGGAATAAAAAGATTAGAATATATGAAACAGATAACATGAAGGTTGCACGGGGTATGTTGAGATGAAGAGGTTAGCGCAAATTAGGGAGGGACGGGGGATTGAATCAAACCAGTCAAGAAACTGATGACACAAAAAATCTATATTAATAATTAATTATTGTATATTAAGTATCATTATTACCCACGAAGAAGTATAGAAGTATATCACTAAGCATAAATTTTTGTCAAAACTATTTCAGAGGTCACAACGAAAAATATTATTTTTGTAACAGTTAAGTAAAAGGTCAAGTATTTAAATGCTGATATGGAATAAAACAGCAAAATTCTATCTAGTTTTAATATCGATATTAGGCTCAAGGATGTTTACCGTAAATTAAATATCGGTAACGGTTATGGAAGTGGTAATGTTGTAGTGATTTGAGTAATGTATTTCGTTTATTTTAATTTACTATATTTCAGAAAGTTGAAGAAATAAATAACCGAGGTCAAAAAATAAAACATAAACCAGACAGTAGTAATGTGATCTTTCGTCAGTATTTCTTGGAAGGAGTGCTCATCTGAATTTACAGAGCGATCTGTGACTCATATCTTTACCAATTCTAAATGGTTGTAACTTCTTGCCCCCCTCCTCAGTCACCAACAGACATACAATATTCTCGCAGATTTTAAGCTAGACCATAAGCTCTCAAAATTTGAAAACACCATCCAAATTGATGTTGTAGTTTTTTCGGGATGCCGTTTCAAACCCTCAGATACAGGCAGCTTGCTTACAGATTCATAATAAGTAACTTTCACATATTTCTTTTAATCTCTTGGTGTAAAACCTAAGACAGTTAACTGTTCCATCTTTATTAATTATAGGTACACCGCGGAGAAGAGAAGATGTTTCAATTTTTTTTTTCAACCAATACTGTCCTTGAAGTTACTAACAGTTAGTTTAATACATCGCTGACAGGTTTTAAATGTGTAAACGCGCTCTATCGAATTTGACGCGTTTGCTTACGTAACCCGCCGTGACATCATTGTCAAATTCGCAGCTTCTTGCCGTGCGGCGCTTAACCAGCTAACTACTTGGGTGAAATTTTCTCGGGAATTCATGACTCTGAAGCATGTTACAGTCATAAAGGTGTTTGTTCCTTTGGCAAGTCTCTCTATATTTCGTCTGAACTCCTTTTTCCGCCGCTACCTTGCCGTAATTTGCAGCGTGCGGTATAAATTAAAGCGTTCTATACAGCAGGCTTAATCCTCGCAATTCCAAAAAACCGAAAGTGACCTCCGTCGCGTTTGTTAATTGCAGTTTTGAACTGGACAGCGGAGGCTCTTAATCCCTGGAGCCCAGCGGAGCGGGGATTATGGAAGTTTCGCTCCGGGGGGAACAACTTGTATCTCTGGGAGCTTACTGGATCGCCGCGCTTTCGCCGATGTCTGGCTGTTTCCGGAGGCTACGACCTTCATTACAGAAGCGGTACTAAAAGAGGCTCCTACATTGCTGCGGCGCGACATGGCGACCAGGTAAACCTACAGCTCCCGGCAACACAACGCGAAGCTGCTGTGTGATGGGATCATTGGACTTCTCCGTCTTCAGAGACAATGGATTCTAAAATCATATCCATCAATTAGGATGTGAAATTCTGGTGTTACCGAGATAAAAAAACTAAAGGTTAATTATTATTATTGGGTGGGGTCAGAATTTCTCGTTGAAGGTTTGATGTGTAAATATCTTGGCATAACGTTTGATAAGAAACTCAACTGGGCAGAGAACATTTGGCAGGTGGTAGGAAAAGGTTACAAAATCCTTCATTTACTGGAGAGGGTGATGAGAGGATGTAACAGAGAAGTTAGGGAACTGTGTTACAAAAATTTTGTCAGACCATTGCTTGAATATGGTGGTGTAGTTTGGGACCACATTTATTATCAAATACAGGAGTTGAAGGGGGTGTAAAGAAGAGCAGCTAGATTTGTTTGTGACAATTATTATTATTATTATTATTATTATTATTACTCCGCGATTCACTAAAAGTGTGTGGCGGAGTAATTATCGCAGGATCCAGTCTGTAACTGGGTTGGGAGTCATTGGAGGAAAGGAAAAAGGTGAAGAGAGTGCTGGGAATGTACAGGGCATATGTTGGTGATGAGGCTTGGAGGGATATTGGTCAAAGAATTAGGAATAGTGCATGGAAGGGTAAAGATGGCCATGATCACAAGCTGGCGCGTGATTTCAAACATAAGGGAGTGAGAAAATTTTCTTTTGTGGGTAAGGGTGTCAGGGATTGGATCAAATTACCAAGTGAAGTGATGAATAATTTACCAAATACGGGAGTTTAAAATCAAATTTTGTAAATCTGAGGAGGATTGTAACACACCAATTATAAAAGAAAATTTAAAAAAGTGGAAATTAGATGACCAGAAGAATTGCCAACGGAGCGTTATCTCCGTCGCAATTAAAATTAATTATAGTATTAAGGAGCACGGTGTTAGATTGCTCAGTACGGAAAAAGGCTAAGGGAGGCAAAGATGGGAGTGAAGATCAGAGAAATAGTTGTGCCAGAATATGAAGGTGGTATCACAACAAATCAGACACAAATTGGGAAAATCAGGATAGACCTCGATAGAACGACAGGAAAATTATTAAAGACAATGAGCCGAACGAGAGAAATACAAGGTAAGTCGGTATTTGAACTTAGGAAGGACTGGATGGAGATGAAGAGCAAGGAGGAAAAGGAGAAGAACGGGAGAACTACGCAACAAGTAATACATCAGAAATAAACGTTATAGAGTGAGTAAATAATAATAATTGATACAGTTACGGTGGCAATCTCCCCTACACACCCGTCTTTCTCCTTTCCTCTCCCCACCTACTTTTGCCCTCTACTGATTTGAACTTTAAGTTCTTTCAGGTTTTCCGTAAATTATTCATCATTACTCCTGGTAATTTATTCCATTCCTTTACACCCTTACGCCTGAAATCAAGCGCCAGCTTGTGGTCATGGTCGTCTGTTTGCATTTTTTATCCTGAGTAGGTGTGATGGTTCTGTGTTTACGTTGAAAAACCGTGACCCGTGTCTTTGTGAAAGTTTGCCGGAAGGTCAACTTCTGGCAGCGCTGCCAACCTCTTGGCTTTGAATAACCGCGGATGGCAACTAAAATTTTCGTTGATTGGGTACAAAAATCTGGAGACTCGCTAACTGAGAGACTGAATCAATAATTATTGAACAGAGAGTCAAAATTTGAATACTTTATTTCCAAATCTTTAAAATACTAAATGCAAGTTAATATTCTTCATTGAAAGTAAGAAATATCGCTGAACATATTTCATACAGCGTCACTTTCATCACTGCTGCTTCTATGTTTACACGTTTTTTGTTTTTCCTCCTGGGGAACATACGTTTTCTTTGTTGACACTAAATTTAGTATATGTTCTATAACTGGAATGTTAAACTGGGCCCCTTTGATTCTCGGTAGGCACTGCTTTGTAACGTCGTGCCAGTGAGCGACTCACCGTCATATAGAGTGCGCCCATAGCTCTGTATTACGATCTTCTGAGGTTGAATTTAAATGTGTAATAAAAAAAAAAAGAGCTTATTTCATTTCAGTCGTTGTTTCACGAGAGCTATTGCAAGGAAACGATTCACAATTATTGAAAGTTCTTTAATGCAATATTCGCTGAAACTTTGACAAAACACAAATACAAGAAAAAGTCAATAAATAATAACAAGAGGCAAAAATCCGCAGGTGAAGGTCACGGGGTTCCTGCAGCTCCTGCCGCTTCCGGTAGGATTCGCGGAAGTAGAGCTCCCCATTCAACAAAACCCGAAAATACATTTTTTTAAAAAAAATCCGTAGATCTAGTGATACATCCGTAGCACTGACTTCTTGTATCCTAATATTTTTTGTTTTAGGTTTCATTCCTTCCACGTAATGCCTGGGAGGCGGGCTGCTGGACGGTCTCGAGAACGCTTTTCAGCCTACTAACCTCAAGAGGAGGGAAGTGGGAAGAAAATTGGTCTAGGCTTTATAGGGAATCATCCCGGCATTCGCCTTGAGTGACTGAGGGAAACCACGGAAAACCCAGTCAGGATGGCCGGACGGGATTTGAACCCCGTACTCTGAATGTCAGGTCATAGTGGGAATTTGCACTAGTCTTAACTCGGTCGCCTAGTATGAATTTCCCCTCGACATTTTATATTTAGATGAACGGTTTTCGACTGCGAGAGCTGTTGGAGTGTAAGGAGAGAGTTGGTGTACTGTAGTGCTGTGCTGGGTCGATGTTGGCTGCAGTGCGATACAGATCTTTGCGTGCGCCGCGTCAGACGAGATGTGATCTGCGGCGGCCAAGTGGCGGCCGGCTAGCGGCGCGCTGAACCGAGTGGCAGACGTATGGCGCATGGGAGCGGCTGATGTACCGTGGGGATGCAAAACATAGTAATTATAGAAATAGTATCCACACCTCATGCGAACAGACACACAAAGGCTAACATAAAAATTTTCTCATAATTTTAGCTAAAGAATTAAACACAATTACGTTAGTTTGGCAGTATAAATGAATCTCAACAACAGGGCCGCATGTCAGAAAACTTATTGGAGGGGATGGCGATTTCGAAGAGGAAGTAGACAAATAAAGAGAAACTACTGGGAAAAAAGGAAGAAACACATTGAGAGTTTGGAGGTTTTTCAATATTTTTTTTTTTTTTGCTTGAGAGTTTATGCCTCATCGATGTCAGTGTCATTAGAGTAGGGAGAGGATTGGGCACAAGGGACAGGAAGGAATTCGACCATGGGCTTTGTAAGGAGCCATCGCGATTCGAACCAGTGTGCTCCTGAATGCGAGTTCAGAGCGTTACCTCTCACCCACCATACTTGGTTAACGAAGCGATTATTGCACATATGAAATATGTTTATGCCTGGAAGAAATCCTGTTTGTTATACCGCTGAATGTCATTCAGGAAGTACGGCGTTTCCACTTCGTGTTTTGCAATTCCTCTTCAGGTGTTTGGTGTTCTATATATAGCAGCCGGCTGTCTGTAGAACAGTATAGATTACGAGGCAACTGAACATGATTATAAATACCATTCAGAGCCCAAACAACACGATTTTTGATAAAAATAAAAAAATATAAAAAAGAGAAGTTCTCCATTTTACTCTGTGTACATAGATACACTTTTTATATATGGTATCCAAATACCGTAAATATATCAGATAGTAATACTCTAAACGTCGTTTAAGATGCCATAATCGACATCTTTCGCTGTAACGTATATGCTTCACGTCCACTGATTTAGTACTTTCATTTCATTAGTTCCACGTTTACCAGTAGGTTCACCACGTGCCTCCACCTGCCGCACACCTCCTGACGCTCACGCGATACGGAGTCATGCAACCTTACGTCTCTCAAGACCTCATTACGACCGCACTTGCCATTAAATTTTGTAAACTTAAAAAAAAACATGAATTGGTAGCACTGAATGATACACACAAACAAATACTCTCCCATTTAACAGAATTTTCTCAGGTAATATTTTTGAAGCAACAATGACCTAATGTCAAATACACATTGCTATTACGGTTGCGATTCTACATGCAGTAAACAAAGATATTACGATAAAAGAGACTTTGGCGAACAGAAGGAATGTAATTTCGTATCTCCATAAACTTACTTCCAGTGACAAAAACATCGAAGAGTGCAGTATACTTACCAAATACCGTATTTATTACTGAACAACACTGTGCAGTATTTTCAAGAATCAGTAAATTTGACAGTAATATCGAATTGAATTTTGTATACAGGGAGTTATTGTACTTTGCAAGTACATCCACATTCATAAATGTTCGAATGTTTGGCACGGGTCTTTCTCGTTTGTAGACGAAGGTGAGTACTTTGGTAAAAGCATTAATGGCGTGGCAAAGTATGACACCAGAATACGAATATTCATTCGTACAGTCCTCATCACGGGAAGACATGTAACGTCATAGTATTTGATGTGGCTTAATTTACTTAATAAAATTATTATTTAATTTAATTGCAATGGAGCACACGCTGCGGTGGCAATTTCCTTACACACTCATCTTCTCCCTATCCTGCACCCACCTACATTTGCCCTCTACAACTTTTAACTTTAAATTCTTTTAACGTATTCGGTAAGTTATTCATCATTTCTCTTGGTTACTCGTTTCAATCCCTGACAGCCTTACCTAAAAAAGAGAATCTTCCCACACCCTTGAGCCTGAAATCGAGTGCCAGCTTGTGGTCATGGTCAACTTTTCCCTTCCGTGCACTACTTTTCATACCTACTCCAATATCTTTCCATGCCTCTTCGCCCGTATACGCTCTGTACACTCCCATGACCCTCCTCATCCTCCTCCTGTCTTGCAATAAATCCCATTCCAGCTCCTTTATCATATCTGTCACTGATTGCATTCTGCGATAATTTCCAGAAACAAATCTAGCAGCCCTTTTTTCCACCCTCTCCAATTACTGTATTTGATACGCAAAATGAGGGCCCCATACTACACTACCATATTCGAGCAATGGTCTGACCGAAGTTTTGTAACACAATTCCTTACCTTCTCTCGTGCATCCCCCCATCACTCTCTCCAACAAGTGCAGAATTTTGAAACCTTTTCCTACTACTTGGCCAATGTGTCCTGCCAACTTAAGCTTGTTATCAAATGTAATGCCAAGATATTATGACTGTAGCAGTTCCTGCTTCTACACATTTAACAGATTCTGTTGACCCGGTCGCCACTGTCACTGGTTTACGCTGAATGAAAGGTTAAATAGGTGATTTAAAATAGTTCCACACCTTACCTTAGAAAGTTACTACACACGAGTAGTTAGTCACAGATCACAAAAGTTTTATTGACCACAATACCCTTTCGCCAGCACCAGATGAATTTAAAAGACAGATTCTTCTCCGAAGAAACAAGTTTGGTAAGATAAGTGATTAAGTCCCCACTTAAATAAAAATTTACAATTCTGTTACACATACTTGCAGATATAACAACGTAACAGTTCAACAGGTAGGTTCACTCACAACTCATTCCCAGTTTCGTTTCCGATCACACAGTGGATACCTTCACTTTCCACACTGTATCCATTTGATAGCCTAGTTAATTACAATACGATAATACCGGATTGTTGTTCATATTAAACTTTTTCACTACTTGTGCCTTCCGGGCACACCCGACGGGACGACACGTAAATATTCTCCGATACGGCTCCTGATTCAATTTTATATATCTTCTTTCCACACCACTACTATTAATATTAAACTTATTCATCCCCTTTGACATCCGGACAAACCCGACGTTCACACATTCTCGTGTCCTGTCACATGCTACCACTGCTCAGATTTCGGCCATATTGTTCAACTCCTCCCACTACTGTACAACTGAAACTCCTGCTATATCCTGTATAGCGCCTGCGAAATTGCACATTCCGGAACGTATCGGTATTTACTTACTTACAGATTACAAATTAATACAGATATTTACATAATTCCCACTGTCGTAGTAAAAACTGAAATAATGAAAAATGAAGTATTTACTTATTTACATCAAATTCACAATGGAAAAAGAAACAAATGTTAAAATAAACTTCCTTGGCATAGCCATAACAAGACACAAACAACAACACTCATTTCAGATTTACGGAAAACTCACTATCACAGACATGACAACAGGAACTGAATCAAAGCATCCACAAACTCTTAAAGAAGCTGCAATAAGGAACATGCTCCACGGACTGAACAATATCCCACTCAATAAACATAACTACACACTAGAACTTAAAACAATCGCCTATATAGCCACCAAAAGTGTACTCAAGGAAAGAGGGGTACACCAACTAAATAAAAAAATTATAAGACAAATAAAGAAAACTTCACACAATACCACCCCATCACCACAAAAGACATTCAGCCACAGTCAATTAAATCCAGATAAAACAACACACCCACAACAAAATAGAAAGAAATGGCATGTGATGACATACATCAACAAAGACACATACAAAGTTCCAAATATATTTAAAAAAACAGGGATTAAATATAGCATTCAGAACAGACAACACAATACAGAAAAAATATTAAAAACAACACGCGCAACCAATAAATATTACAACTCAGGAATATACAGGCTAGCCTGCAATGAACGTCAAGCTTCGTACGTAGGACCAACATGTAGAAAATTTGATACAAGGAATCCATTAGGGCTCTAAAATTTAGTAACCATTCAATATTTGCAGAACACTTACAGGTACAGAACCACTATCCAACAAATATAGTCACAGACATGCAAATAGTCACCATTAACAACAACATCAAACCACAAATACTAACATTCCAAGAGAACTATTACATACAAAGAGCACTAACAGAAGGAAAGCAGATAATAAACGAATACACAAAGCTGACACACCCAACACTATACACAGCACTGAAACTAAAATAAAAGTAAAAACATCGACACAGGCAACACAATATTAAACAAGGATACACAAAACGAAAAAAAATAATGACAATCATTTACATTTGAAATAATGCGTGTAACAAATGGAAGACTGAATAAAACAAGACAGTAGCGCATAGCGATACAAAGTCGATAGTAAACAAAACGGACCCACCATTTGTAAGAAACATAGAGTACAGTGTAGTGTTTTGCTAGTCACTAGTGTAATAACAATCTGTAAAATAAATCACTTCTCACAAAGAAAGCAACTATTGCTGCTGAGAGTGGAGCATAAGTAAATGCAATAGACAGAAAAATGTAAGTAGATTATAGTAGATAATAATTCCACTGTACAAAACACAACAGCATAACCAATTTCTAACACTTGACACTGAAGATGCTTCTGCAAAAGAAGTGAAACGCGTTCGGGAGTTCAATAAATGCACAAACATTCAATTGCTTTGGCGTTTTTATCTATTAATATTACTTCGAGGTGTATATTGTTATCTGATATAGTGAGTTCTTGTTCCAGGGCCCTTGTCAAGAATTGCCGTTTGAATGAAATCGCCGTCAGCCATCGCATATTACCCCTAGTCCATGTGACCTGGTCTGCGTCCGACACTCCGGATTGGGTTCAGAGTCACTTGACCTGTATTGAACCGCGCAGTGAGCAGCAATCAGCCAAGTTCGCCGCAGGGGTCAGCACTTGCCCCGGCGTCTCATTACGTTTCCAAGAGCCGGCAGCGCAGTGGCGGCGTGTCCGTATCGCTGGCACTGAATGCACTGTTTCTTTTACGAGCGCTCCTCAGTGGCCTGTTATTTCTGTGAGTGCCGTCTCTGAGAAATGCGTCTGCGCCTCTGTCTCCCATGAAATAGACTCGCGCAGACCACAAATTAAAGTTGATAGCTTATGGCCGGTCACTCAGAGTCGTAATATTTACCGCAGAAGTTAAGAAAGACAACAAGCATTGAAATTGTGAAAACCACATCAAAACTGATTCGACAGTTTTTCTGTCATCCCTTTATAAATAGACAGACAGACACAGAGCAATTATAGATTCATAATGGAACTAAATGGCACGTGCAAAAATTTCTAGAATGATATACTACGCTGAAAAGCGATATTGGATGTTTTCCCTAGGATATAAAAAGAACCGACTCAATTATACCAATCATTTATTTGCTCTGTGAAATAGATACGTTGCAAAACGCTTATTACATATTACGAGACGATTAGATGACAGTTTTTGACACGTTAAATACTTATTAAACAAATCATGCTAATTTCCAGCAGAACACAAAATTTAAATTACAGCATATCTCTTCAGTATTTTATTTCATAGCAACAATTATGTATCTGTTAACTGAAATATCTGGCGGAAATGCGAACGTAAACCGTGCTAAAATTCAATATGTCGTGCTCCAATGTAGCGGTAATGAGAACACTCTTGATCGACGCAAGCTAAGCCTAGCAGCTTGATTCTCAACCATCGCGAATCACCGATCTTGATTGTTCATTATATTATCACTTGAATTTCAAAAAATTCCTATCTTAATTCATAATGTTACCAAACCAAAGAACTTAATCTTTAATATGATATCTCATTTATCGATTTTAGTTAAGTGTGATGGGAAATAGATCGATCGTAAAAAAACCTTTTAGAAATAATATATATTAATTAATTAATTCCGTGTGGTCATAATAACGTGGTGACGTGCTTTTAATTGGCTGCTCATTCCGCCCCTGTCGTCACCACCTTAACCTGACTCAGCAATCCTACCGCGTACAGGGGTCTAACAGTTTAACATGGAACACACGGAAGCGTTCTGGCGTACTTCACTTTACACAGGAAGCAGTGCCACAGGTGAAGGTCGAGTTAAGGACCTTTGAAAATGCATGCAGAGATAGGGATTCGAACCGGGGACCTTTCAATGCGCAGTCAGATACGTTTACCACTGAGCCAGCAGACGTCTCATATGTGCCCATATGTGCCCATATGTGCTCATATGTGTATAGGATGTACAGGAATGAAAGAGTAATCATGCAACCAAATGTCCTACTATATAACAAAATTTTACTTCAGTAATAGTCTCACCATGTCGAGATATTGGTTTTTTTTTTTTAACATGTGACTTTATTCAGTTTATTTCAGGCCATTTCTTCAAAGTAAGACTTTTTGAACCATTTTTTTATATATTCACTCAAGGATATTTGAGTCATATTAAAAAAATGTTCATTTTTCTTTAAAAAAACTCTTACAAAATGTTTTTTTTAAAATCGTTATCATCATTTTTTACTACATGTTTGGTTTTTTTTTAACGTTTTAAGAAAAAAAGAACATTGTTTCAGATGATTCAAATATCTTTGAGTAAATTAAAAAAATAGGGGTCAAAAAGTCTTAATTTGTGGAAATGGTATGGAAAAAACTGTACAAAGTAACATGTTTCGAAAAAAATATTTAAAAAAATCAATACGGTATCTCGAAAATGATGAGACTTTTACTGAAATAATATTTTATAATATAGTATGAAATGATGTGATCTATCGGTGGTTGCAGAATTATCTTTTTATTCGCGGGAACCTTGTATAACAGATATCGATGATGAGTAATTCTAACTGTATACTCGTAATTTGATTTGTTGGAGAGAGTGACGAGGGGATGTACGAGAGAAGTCAAGGAATTGGGTTACAAAACTTCGGTCAGACCATTCCTCGAATATGGTAGTGTAGTATGGGACCCTCATTTTATGTATCAAATACAGGAGTTGGAGAGGGTGCAAAAATGGGCTGCTAGATTTGTTTCTGGAAATTATTGCAGAATGCAATCAGTGACGGATATGATACAGGAGCTGGAATGGGATTCATTTCCAAGACAGGAGGAGGATGAGGAGGGTCATGGGAGTGTACAGGGCATATACTGGCGATGACGCATGGAAAGATATTGCAATAGGTATGAAAAGTAGTGCATGGAAGGGAAAAGATGACCATGACCACAAGCTGGCACTTGATTTCAGGCACAAGGGTGTGGGAAGATTCTTGTTTTTAGTAAGGGTGTCAGGGATTGGAATGAGTTACCAAGAGAAATGATGAATAATTTACCGAAAACTTTGAAAGAATTTAAATATAAAAGTTGTAGAGGGCAAAATGTAGGTGGGTGCAGGATAGGGGGAAGATGGGTGTGTAGGGAAATTGCCACCGAAGCCTGTGCTCCATTGCAATTAAATTAAATTAAATTAAATTACATATGTCGAGGATCATAATACATTAGAAGAGGAGCTCCAGTCAACAAGACAGGAACAGTGGTAACAGGTAGTTGTGAAGGCAGTTTGGAACGCACTGTCGATGCAGTGGCTGCACGTCGTCTGGGCTGGCCGGCGGTATAGACTCGTCTGGGCAGTAAGAATGGCGAGGCCGCTGCGAGTTTGGCTCGTTACTGGTGGACGCGCGACGCGGCATAATTAACGCGCAGGTAGCAGGTAGACAGGTAGCGCCGCTCTAATTATGGCCGCGGGCGCCGTAATTATGCAGCACCGCCTTGCCGGACACGGCGCGGGCAGCACGAAGACAGCCGCGGGACAGCTACCGACTCGTCTACAAAAGTGGGTCCACGCAGCGAAACTAACACTAGGACAGTGTTATTCAATCATTTTGATTACGCGAACCATTTAAAAATAAAAATTTGGTGACCTCTATGTCAGTTAAAAAAAAATATGTTTTTGACGACCCACCTTCTCCTTCTTAAGTCACTTTCTCCTATTGGATGTTGGCGGTCTGGGCGTGACATTGCAGCATGGAAGCTTCTCCAAGACTTGCAGTTGTACCATCTCCGAATGTCCTTCAGCCACGAATTGCTTCTCCTTCCAACAGATCTTTTCTCCTGCAACTTCCCTTCAATGATGACTTGCAGTAGCTGTTACCTCTCACCTCTCATAAAGTGCCCTAGATGTTGTATTTCCTTTGCTTTATAGTGAGTAGCAGTTCTTTTATCAGTAAATGTGGCTATATCGAACAATGATGAGAATACCATGGACAGACCACACCTCAATTGCTGAAGTGTTCCGCAAAATGAAAAAAGATATGGAAATATTGACCACTGTAAAAACACGAAAGCTTCAGTACCTTGGCCACATCATGAGGAATAATAACCGCTATGAACTCCTGCAATCTGTTCTCCAGGGAAAATATCAGGAAAGAGAAGTGCTGGTAGAAGAACAAGTTCCTGGCTAAAATATCTGAGAATATGGACCTCCAAGACAACTACGGAGCTAATCCGAGCATCAACCAGAGACAAGACGGCCAAAATGGTAGCCGACATCCGGAACGGATAGGGACCAGAAGAAGAAGAAGAAGAAGAAGTTCTTTTCGTTTCTCCATCCGATGAAGTACTTCTTCGTTTGAGATTTTCAGCACCCGTGATATGCGTAAGAGACGACGATACAAATAGATTTCAAAAGCTTCAATTCTTTTCTCTAAATTTTGGTCTAAGGTCCAGCTTTCACACCCATACAGAAAAATGGAGAACACATAGTAGCGAATCATTCGCATCTCAATTGCAGACCGAGATCCAATCTCATGAAAAAAATGTTCATGCTAATAAATTGTCTCCCGGCCCGTTCTGTTCTAGATTTGATTTCTTTCTTGTAATCATAATGCTCATCCATCACAGTGTGTAAGTATTTGAAGGAATATACTAGCTCGGTCTGTAATAAAACCATGTCAGTGATTTGAAAAATTACATATTATTTAATTTTCTTTCTACTGAGACAATAGCTGGTGATCGTGAAATCAAATTCAAGGTATCAGAACTGAGTGTTTCCAGGCGTACAGATGACAAAAATTCTCCTCGGGTATTCTGCCGGATCGGTTCTTCCATGTGTGACGTTTCGACAACAGCCTCTGTTGCCTTCATCAGGTGAAAATGTCGAAGTTCACACTGCGACAGCAAGCCACCGACTGTGCATACCTCGCGATTTCGGCTCATATGAATACCCCACTGCTAGCGGATGCATATGAAGCGGATGCAGTAGCAGCTTCGCAGATTCGCGCCCGTGAGCAATTTCTGCTTTCCATTTGCAAGCAGTTGTGGTGGAGGTTTGGTCCCTAGACATTTCCTGCAGTCTTACAGATATAGTCTCGTTACTAATGGTTTGTCTTTGGGTTGCTCTTTGTTTGCTTCAGTTATTAGTTAGAATTGACAGTGGTCTTTTGTGTTTGTCAAAATTATTGTAATATTGTCGAGGTTGGCAATCAGTGGGTTAGTTGACTTTCGTGATGCCCTGTAGAAAGATTTCCAGAATTCTTTCTTGGAGCAGCGGGACACCTGCTGATTCATGCAGGTCTGCTGTCGGAAATCGGTTCGGG
The DNA here is from genome assembly GCA_031002005.1 of Vandiemenella viatica. Classification (NCBI taxonomy): domain Eukaryota; kingdom Metazoa; phylum Arthropoda; class Insecta; order Orthoptera; family Morabidae; genus Vandiemenella; species Vandiemenella viatica. The sequence continues at coordinate 268,598,627 of JARYHS010009186.1, forward strand.
ACATGTAGTGCTCACCGAAGTGATCTGTTCTGCACCGTTTACAGACGGTTCAGTTGGGCCTTGGATGCGTACCCCCACACAGGGCATGCATTTCAATCACCGGACGTATTAGGCTACAGTAAACACTGACGCCGGTGCAGGCTGACAATGAACTATCCCTGTTGAGTATTGGTATAACTCTTGTAGCCTAGCTGCAACTTTTCGTCGTGTCTCCTCAATGTGATGTTTCCAGGTTAGACGAGTGTCCAGGATCACGCCAAGCTATTTAGCTGTGGTCGACCACTCCATGAGTTCACCATTTAGGTGCAAGTTACGGATACGGTTTTACCGGCAGCCACGTTTCCCCAGGCGCCTGGTCAGTATAATATCTTGAGCTTTTGTCGAGTTCAAGGTCATTCTCCAACGTCTGGCCCAGGTCTCAGTCTGTTGGAGGACTTCTTGTAGTCTTCTGATTGCAGCGGCCTTACTTCTATGTGCAGTGAAGAATGCAGTGTCGTCTGCATACAGGGCAGTACGTACTGTGGCTGGAGCTGGTATATCCGCGGTATATAAATTATACAATACTGGGCCTAGGACCGATCCTTGCGGCACT